>JAHBCN010001915.1:0-103750 GCA_019359885.1 Listronotus oregonensis
TTTGTTCTATTTGATAACAATCCAATTAAAAATTCAATTTATCCCTTAAAAAAACTTTTACTTACAGTTATTCTTGTTACGTTACTTGCTTCTTCTTCTTCCCTGGGAGCCGTCTTGATTAACTTGAGCATGTTACACCTATGCCTCTCTTTTTAACTGCCAATCCACTTTTTGAATAGTTGTCATATAAAAACATAATGTGCTGCATCTACAATTTATTTAAAAATTAATTTTCTAATAATTTTATTATTATTATTATTATTATAACTATTATTTATGTGTCAAATGTCTAATATCAGGGGCTCTAAAAAGTACAAAAAAAATACTTCACAGTGAATCCTTTAAGTTACAACTTTGATCAAATTTATTCAACCGAAGTATTTCATTTATTTAAAATACTCAATTTTTGCAGTATAAGTCCCCTAAAAGTTTTTTGACCGATCAGAAAATACCCATTTTCTGGAAAACGTTCTGGCCAGAAAGTAACTTTTTTTCGGGCTACTTTGCAGATCCATGAAATGAAAAATAAGCTGCTATTTGGAGCATAGCCGTTTTTATGCATGGTTGTTACTGAAACGAACTTCAGTGGTTTTTTTTATCTTTGGACAGTCTACGAAGGCTTAGCCTAACTACTACCGTACTGTGGGTATCTTAAATTATTCTTATTGTTATAATAAGTATCAAATCCATGTCAATCGGATAAATAGACCTGTTGTCGATCATTAAAATATTATTATTGTTTTTTTTTTAATAGCTTCGGTTGAAAAAAAAACATTGTACATTACATGATCGAAAAACAAGTGTTTTGCAGGTCTAGCCAAGCTTCAAGGAGTCGCCTACGGTCAATTACGGCTCGCCCTACAAACCGCTTGACTCGACTTGCAAAAACACTACTTTCCAGTCTTATAAATGACTAATATGTAAGGTATAAAGCAACCAAATTTTAATCTATACTTTCTTTAATTTATATGTATCTAGGGAATGGGAGGTACCTCACCAAACTAAATCCGGACTTATTACCCCAATATTTATCTTAAGGAAACGGCTAACGCTGGATTTTCTAAACTTATGGCTTAAAAACCTTAACTTTAAAATCTGGATTTTTGGTCAGTTTATCTATATACCTACAGACCTACATACATAAAAACTAAAGTGTAATAGAAAATACTGTAATATACTTACTTTCCGATCAATATTTCCCTTTAATATCACGAGAAAAACCAAAAAACTAAAACACAATTGTTCTTAAAATAAAGTAAGGTTAAGTACTAAAGCGAAGCTTCTTTCTCTAAACCTGGCGTCGTTGTCAAAAAATGTAACAATCTCTGTGCGGGGTACATTTAAGCAAACGAGGTCGATATGTTAACTTTGTTTACATTTCCACGAGGAAATGTAGTAGACGCAGTAAACGTAACGATTCTGCATTAAATAATATCATTATTATAACGTTACACCAATAACATTTTATGTTTTAACAAATTATAATCGTATCTGATACGTATATTAACAGATGTATCGAACTTGTATTTAAAAGACCGTTCTATACATGGCAACATTTTAACGTTAACATAAGTGTACATAAAAATTACGTTACAAAACGTGCTCAAGATGTTCTTTGCTTAGTGGGATATTTATATATATATATATATATATATATATATATATATATATATATATATATATATATATATATATATATATATATATATATATATATATATATATATATATATATATATATATATATATATATATATATATATATATATATATATATATATATATATATATATATATTTATCACAGTGTGTCCCAAATTGGTGGGAATGTATGGGGATCTTGAAACCACGATTGAAAATCGGTTAAATGGGAAAGTTTTAGACAATTATGTTAGTAAGCAAATGCCTTTTACTACATGGCTTTATCTATTCAGGTTTTTGAGAAATTTTGAAAAAACCTGAAACATGCATTTTCGAAAATCGGCCATATTTCTTTTATGAGTGAAAATTTTTAAAATCTGTAAAAACTTCTTTAAAGCAACTTTTTTCGTAGAATATGACAGGGTAGTCAATTTTTATTTTCTACGTTTCGGGTTTTTAGAATCATCATCAACTTTATTTTTTCATATGGACGCCATATTGGATTTTTACGCAGTCAAATAGTGCTTTTTATTCTTATTTCAACAATGTACAACATGTTATAATTTAAGAGTTTATAACCTCATTTATTTCAAAAAACAAATATTTTCTCAGTTGGCCTTGATTCCGGCGAACGTCATATTTTTTGTAAACAATAAAATATTAGTAATTGGTAAAATAGGTAAGCTGAACAGATATTTCAGAGAAATGGGTTCGCGAACATAGCTATAAAGTTAATACGTATTACAAGAAAATGTAATGGCGCCCATATGAAAATGTAAAGTGCATGAATCATCATCAACTTTACTTTTTCATATGGGCGCCATATTGGATTTTTTTGCAGCCAAATAGTGCTTTTTATTTTTATTTCAACAATGTATAACATGTTATAGTTTGGGAGTTTATAACCTCATCCACTTCAAAAAACAAATATTTTCTCAGTTGGCCTTGATTCCGGCGAATGTCATCTAGCGTCATTATCAAGTTACGTTATTAATTTTTTTAACTTTGAAAAATGGTTAATTAGTTAAAGAAAAATTTGATATTTTGCAACGTTATTTCCAAAGCAATAGAAATTTTAATATAGCTGCACAAATGTATTTCGACAATTTTCCTGAAAGGCAGCATCCTAAACTAACATACTTTCGAAAACTGGTTACAAATTTGCTTAAATTCAGAAGTTTTAAAAAACCACGACCTAAAAAGTACGTTGAAGAAAATCGACAACGAGATGCTGCAGTTAACCAACATTTAAAAGAAAATCCAACTTCATTCAACAACATTCTTCAGCCAGGGATGTTGATAGGGAATTCCACATACCTAAGCCAACCATTCATAGGGTAGTTAGGACTATTTAAAAAAATATCGATAATATGTTAAGAAATATGGACAACATTTTAGTAATTTTAGTTTAGCCACTTTTCATTGTTTTTGTTTTCACTTGTTTTAATTAACTTGTTACGTGTAGTTTTGTTGTAACACGGTATTAACGTTATAGCTATGTTCACGAACCCATTTCTGTAAAATATCTGTTCAGCTTATCTATTTTGTCAATTACTAATATTTTATTGTTTACAAAAAAAATGACGTTCGCCGGAATCAAGGCCAACTAAGAAAATATTTGTTTTTTGAAATAAATGAGGTTATAAACTCGTAAATTATAACATGTTATACATTGTTGAAATCAGAATAAAAAGCACTATTTGGCTGCGTAAAAATCAAATATGGCGTCCATATGAAAAAATAAAGTTGATGATGATTCTATAAACCCGAAACGTAGAAAATAAAAATTGACTACTCGGTCATATTCTACGAAAAAAGTTGCTTTAAAGAAGTTTTTACAGATTTGAAAAATTTTCACTCATAACAAAAATATGGCCGATTTTCGAAAATGCATGTTTCAGGTTTTTTCAAAATTTCTCAAAAACCTGAATAGAAAAAACCATGTAGTAAACGGGATTAGCACTAACATAATTGTCAAAACTTTCCCCATTTAACCGATTTTCTATCTATCGTGGTTTCCGAGATCCCCATACATTCCACCAATTTGGGACACACTGTATATATATATATATATATATATATATATATATATATATATATACATATATATATATATATATATATATATATATATATATATATATATATATATATATATATATATATATATATATATATATATATATATATATATATATATATATATATATATATATATATAACACCCCTGATATCTCAGTTATTAATAATGCGATTTTCTTTCAATTTTGGTGGTGATTGTAAGTTAGAAAAATAAAATATCTGGCATAGTAAACACTTTTATTTACCATTGGCTTGCGGTCTTGGGGGGTAAAAAGGACTTGATTTTTGGGAAAAGTATATTAGGGCTTATCTTAAATATTTTTTTCTGGCACATTTCAATTCAGCATTCCCAAAAACCCCTTAATTCATATTTTTTAAATCTCAATAGCTGATTTTGGCAGAAAAAAATATTTATTTATTTTGTCACTTTTTAATAAATCCTTTATTTAAAACTATTATATCACAATTACAAATTACATTATTTCAAATTTTTGTATTTTTAACATAACTACCTTCTAAAACAATACAGTTTTAAAATTTTTTAGAGTTTGGGAAGTAATTTCTTGACTAACCAAAACTATTTTTTTCTTATAGTTTCCTGTCAGGTAATTACTTTCCCAACTTTAAGAAAAATGAATGTACGTTTGGGAAGAATTGTTGAAAAGTGTATTGTTTTAGGAGGAATGTTGCAAATACAAAAATTTAAAATAATGTTATTTGTAATTTTTATATAATAAATAAAGGATTATTTAAAAATGTGACAAAATAATAAAAAATGTGTGCTAAAATCAGCTGTTGAGATTTTAGTATACTTTTGTTTTGCAATAAATTACTTCAAGTGGTAATGATTTGCGAGACCATAAAATAATTTATTTTCTTAACGAACGCCTTACTTTACATTTGTATTAGACATGTCATACTTATCAATTAATGTTTTTAAATTTACTGTTCTTAACTTGGTATACCTGCATTGGTTTTAAGTAGAAGCCACATGACTGGTTTATCAAAACGAGATTTCGAATTTAGCCGATGACTACTACTTAACTCTGATAGAAGAAATTATGCGAGGTGCCGTTTCAGAATATAATAAATAAATAAAGATATGAAGACAAGTGTCTTACTTAAATCTTTAACAGTTGTCCAATTGAAAGTATTTGTAGACGCTCTAAAACAATAATAAAATCTTCTGACGTATCATAATGACACTATTTTAAGCGCCATTCTTCATGTGGTTTTTATTGAAATCAGTTACGTTTGACATAGGTATATTGTCAAAAATGGAGCCGAGATTATTTTTTAACAAGATTTACAAAATGTTATATTCAATTGACGCCAGAAAATAAAGTTTTATATGTTATCCGAATCGAAAACGTTCATTATGATACTCTCTGTGTTATCAGCGTCAGTTATAACGCCTCTTCTGATAATGTTTACCTATCGTAATGATCGTTGTTTCAATCTTTATTACATAAATAACTATAATAGGATTGCAAGGGCAATCAATATGCCCTACGTTTTTTTCTAACCTATTCTAATACGTTCTCTAAGGAGAAGTCCCAATGGTTTTACAATATATCGCGATAAAAAAAAAACTATGCCGTCTTGCTCCGTAGATTAATCTAAACTACTAGTTTGCATTATCTAAATAAAAAAATAATAATTTTACACCAATAACAGACTTATGGAGAGGGTAGTCAAAGTTTGGAGACCAGCCTATGTCAAATTACCGCGTTTTGGTTAGTATTATGAATTGCTTTGTGACTTTATTTTCCTTTACTTCTCTCATATCCTTAGGCCCACAGTGTATACACAAAGAAGACACTAGATATATGGTAAATACACCGTCGAAACCTTGTGTATATGTTTCACTTTTCCACAGTGTCTCCATACTGTTTCCACAGTGTTTTCACAATGTTTTCACCGTGGGCTCAAGAAAGTAAACATTAGGTGCTTAACAAAAATTTCATTTTTTTGTATTTTATTTAAACAATGAATTCCAAACTGTATAAGTGGTTTGCGGTCCTTCAATGTGTAAGAGCCGTGGGTTCAGCGAGAAAACACGGTGTTTTATGGAACGACTAAACTGTGAAAACATCTTGAAACCTGTTTGTTTCCACGGTGTTTTTACCCTGAGCTCAAGGATGCAAGGGTTCTTACAAGCTTTATTATTTCTTTTTGATTTAAGGCACATAAACTATGCTGATACAGCAACAAGCGTTGAATTTTACCCGATACCTATAATTATAATAGACTTTATTCATTAAATAATTGCAACATATGTATTATAAATAGCATTGGTTTGGATTATGCCTACAAGGAAAATACATTCTAACGGAAATGAATCAATGTATACTTTAATTTATTATTTAATGTAAAGTGGAAAATTGTTTGAAGGCTTAGATTAAGGAATAAAAATTCTGCACATACCAGTTACAATTTTCGGGATATGCGAAAAATCAGTTAAAATAAGCCGGAGGATACCCTAGAAATGTAACAACTTGAATACCTACCACAATTCGCTACTGACGACGGTCTAATACTCTATTTTCTTCCCACTGTGGTTCTATTATCGGTGCCACACAAAAAGCGTTACATATATACATAAGACAAAAATTGACTACTTAAGACAGAATTTGACAGTACCTATTCATATAAGGATTTTTATAGAAAAAATGACTGTTTTATCGTTTTAAGTGCTTTTGGAACTTTTAAATAAACTAATAATTAATAATAAAAAATTGGCTTTTTTACTAAAAAAAATTGTTTTGAGTATTTTAAAGAAAACATAAATTTTTAGTTTTGGTTATGGTTGGTAAAATGTTCTACATATTTATGTTGTAATAATTTATAAAACAAGGAAGACATTTTTGTATTTAAATAGTATTGCATACATTTTTATACATGATCAAAAAGGAAATAATAATCCCCCCAAAAAATTTAAATTATTAAATTCAAAAGGCTTAATAATGAAAATGAAATACTCAAATTTATATTTAATGTAACTTTTGTTCATTGTCTTACGCTAAAGATTTATGTTTAAAATATTGTTATTCTTTTTACAAGGCGTTAAAATAAAGCATTATTTTTAACTTCAGTTAAACTAAAAGATATAAGATATATTATCCCATCACCCTTATGAAAGGTACATATATTATACACAGGAAAAAAGGAAAAGGGTGCAAATTAACTAAAAAAGTGTTATTTTGCAAAAAGCTTTAATACAATTTAACATACAGTTACTAACAAATAAACAATTTAATAATATTCGTAAAACTAATAAATACGCTTCAGAATACCTAAAATAAATTATGGTACAATAAAATTAAAACAAGAACAGATAAACAAAAATATAATGACCAGAATAAGTTATAATGACTAAGATGAAACACGCGCAAATGAGTATTTAAAAGTTTAAAGACTAAATTCTTTAAGTAGCAATCAGTGTAACACAACAAGTATTTTAAAAAATAAATGAGAAACACTTTCGTTTAAATAGTACGGCATACATTTTTAACGCGCTTAAAATAAATAAATAGGTTTTATATATTTTTTTTTCAGATAAGCAAATCAATGCTCAATACACATGATACAACTAAGGCGCAATTGTTACATTTTAAATATAAAAGAACAATTTATTTTTAAAACGTCGCATAATAAAGTATTGTCAGACTGCGTGGCAGTGAAAAAACTAAAATATGTTTATTTATAGTGAATTCGTGGTTTATGAGATATTTCAGTTAGAACCACCACCGTTGCACTCTATCTACTTTAAGTACTGAGATCTTCTCTCACCTGGTACTTGTAAGGTGGCTGTTGTATTGGTACTGCCAACAGTGTTTGTTGCGGTACATGAGTAGGTTCCAGCATCCTCTGTAAATAAGGTAAAATTAGCAAATTGCTGCATAAAATATAAAATATTATTTTTCAATTCAAACATACAGTAAAACTTGTCTATAACGGCCACTATAAAATTAAGAATAATTGGCCTTTATAGAAGGGCGGCCAGTATTGCCAGGTAACAGTTGTTCAACCATTCGAGGTTACAAAATTTTCCAGTTATAAATTGCTTGCTGCCTGAAGTACTTTTTGTTTAATTAACGGTTCAGATATTGGAACGTTTTTACCTTTTGCTGTGCAGAATCAATTGTAGACTTGATCTACTGCCAATTGTCCCAACTTTGGGAATTTCCTCTTTTGTTTTAAATTAACACCTTCTTTAAATATTCGTTTTAGTTCAGCTTTATTCCCCATGATATTATTTATTTAGAATTTTCCCACCGCAAACTTTTCGGCCAGTTTTCGCGAACCCAAAGGGTACTTTTTACTTTCCGAGAAAACATCATTTTTTCTTTAGTGACAAACCTTTTTGTTTTAGGCACATGATTAAACACTTTTTGATTCCGAACACGATACCTTTATTCTTATCGATTTAAGACACAATTAAAAATATAATATGAAGATAATCTCCCATATAGCCATTAATGCTATTTAAACCTTGATAAATATTATTGTTGGATATTTTCACCTTTGAAATTTGCAGAATACAATCATAAAATAATAAATTACAAATTAGCTCAAAGAAATTCCGGCCAATATAAAAGTTTGATTTACCTGAAATGAGTTATAAATATTAAGATTTGTCTGGCTGTGGCTGTTTTATAAGGGTGTCCATTATCTAAGGGATTTATATGGGAATTCTATGACGTAGATTTTGTTACCTTGAAAGTTGCCGATACACAGGTAGTCGATAAAAAAAAGGTAAGTAGTTTTACTGTATTTAGAATATAAAAACCTGTAATGAAATACATCTATTTTTTTTTTTTTAATATCATAAAAAACTTAATATTTAATTTGGGTTGCCAAACAAAAACACAATTTTTAAAATATAAAAAATTAGGCGTAACTACGGCAAGCAAATTTTTGTTTAAAGTACAAAAAACCCCATTCTGTCCGTGAAAACTAGACACAGGAAAAAGACATTATTTATAAACAATATTTCATATTTGCTGACCATCCTCAAGTTGTTTAAATAAAAGTAAATCATTTTTAATTTCTAATATATTCTTTATTATTTCATAAGCATTGCATGATGAAAATATTTGTGATTTAATAATTAATTTTAATATCACTCTATAACATTTTAGTACCTTGTCTTAAGTCTTTAAATATATTGTGTATTTAACATAAATAATATTTTATTTTGGCAAAGTACATATTTTATTTGCTTATTTTACTATATATAAAATCGCTGATATTTAGGTGGTCCTGGGAAACGGAAAGTAATAAATTTCATTATAACACCAGATTTAAGAGGTGCGAATACTTACGCTTTGAGTTTTGAAAAATATATCACATTTTCTTTTTCGTCCAAAAATATTTTTCGTCCGCAAATAATTTTCGCAAACGGATTTCGTCTGAGAATAAATCCTGCATCAACAACATTTTCGATAGTTGCAACGATCTTATTTATTATCTCGTGTTAAATGGTAAATAAAGAGTTGTGCCAAACTACTAAAATACTCTTAAAATTTAGAAATTTTCAGCTGTTTTCAATAATTTACTTAAGAAAAGGTAAGTGTTTAATTAACATGATTAATTTTTTTGAGTTGTTAAATATTTTTTTCTTAAAGTTTATCAAAAATATAACAATTAAAAACAAATAAAAAATGTCAATTTTTTATTATTTTTTAAAAATATTTGATAAATCCAAAAATTGGTATTTAAATAAAATTTAAAATCCTTTTTTTTTATTTTGGGACAGTCCACGAAGGCTAAGGCCTAAGTACTAACGTACCGTGGGTTAGTGAAGTGTGGTCCTTACACGTAGAATATGAAACAAATCACTAGAAATTGCTAAACTTACGTAGATGCATTTTATTGACAAAAAACTTAACAAAAATAGCCAATATTTTATTTTCAAAATAAAAATGAACACCGATTTTTTGGTTTATTTTTCTTAAAAGGTTCATAAATCCACCGTAAAATAAAACAAAATTAAAAGAAGTACTAGGTACCGCGAATGCCGTGTTTTTAGATGTTTAACCTATTTCATGCCCCGTCAAGGTTGCCCATCAAGTACCAAGGCATGTAGATTGTAGATATTGCATTTCAAGGCATATTTTAGACAACGCGGTACTAACACCACGGACAATATACAAATAACAATTATTACCTCTGAAGTCCCCACAATAAAGGTCTGGTAATGTTACCCAGACGGATCTATGAGTTTACGTGGGTTCCGAACCACACCCAACGGCATACGGTGTTTACTGGTGGTAATCCATGGAATTACTAACCGTACTTGGCGTCGCTTAGTTATTCGAGTGATACACCTTCTAAATTATAAGACCTTGCGAAAAAAGCTACTGTTATTTTAGAGTTCTGTTTGCAAAACTAAAAAAAAAATATGGAGTCTGGAAGTCGCCATTTATCAACATTTATAATCGGTATAATGGTACAGTTAATATTAATTTAAAAAAATAAACCTATTAAAGGTTTATATCTCTTAAATAATACAAAAGAAATAGTTTAAATTTTATTGGAGTATTTGCACTGTCATAAATAGTAGTTAGCTACTCATTTTCGATTTGATCCGGGAGGTCGATGTCGAGGGAAAAAATTAAATATGTAACTCAGCGAAAAATTTCCTATTATGCCTCATCTATTTGCAAAGTCAGCCTCATTTATCATATTAGGCAAATTTTCATCCTTAATACATAAGTAACTATTTTTATCCAAAACTGTCATATTATACGTCTATTATAGATTTAAATTTAGACTAATAAAGTGACCCATAACTCACTAGTGAGCTATAAATTTTATCTCACTAGTGAGTTATGAACATAATTTTTTTTTTAAATAAAAAATCACCTTAGTTACAAAACTGCAACCTTCTTCGAAAAATTGCATTGTTGCAAAAAAAATCCACCTGTTATTTACTATGTCACATAATCTGACAAATTAGAAATATACTACAGAGAAATTTTTTATTTCAAGGATCTTTTCTATGTATCTTACTTCAACTTGCCAAATTATGGCACAAGGATTTAAAAGTCTCGAGACAGCTAGTAACTACCA
Organism: Listronotus oregonensis; assembly: GCA_019359885.1. Lineage (NCBI taxonomy): Eukaryota > Metazoa > Arthropoda > Insecta > Coleoptera > Curculionidae > Listronotus > Listronotus oregonensis. The sequence continues at coordinate 10,800 of JAHBCN010001915.1, forward strand.
TTGTATGCATGAAATTAGGACATGCTTGTTTTCCTGCACATTTATACAAAATCCACATATTACCTTCCGACAAGTGTGATGAGTGTCAAGTCAAATGTGATCTGGACCACATATTTTTTGAATGTAAAAAATTCAGGTTTAACATTGATTACATGTTTAGAACATTAATTACTGAATGTAAAGTGGAATGTCCTTTTAATGTATTGCACCTTTTATCTCTACAAAAGATAAAAGTATACAACGTACTTTTAACTTACTTAAAGAAAATTAATTTAAAATTATAAAAGTTATCATTCCTTATCCCAAATTTCCTTTGGTTCAGCGGTCTAAACCATGTATGTCTTTATCTTAAAAGTCGCCCTGACAGACCCCAGTGGCGTGAAGTATGTATCCTTGTCTTTATGTGTTAACAGCCTCCACTTGCCTTATATGTTTAAATTCAAAATTAAATTAGCCATTTTGGAAAAACACGATTGGATGGATATAAAACATTTTAATGATATTATATATAGTTCTTTTTCTTTTCTTTTATAGTATATATATTTTTATTTTGCTATTATATAAGTGTAAATAGTTAATAAACTAACACATTGTGACTGGCTAAATGGCAGAATAGCCTCAGGCCAAAAAAAAAAAATACTTCAACTTTATATTAAGTATAATATTATGATAGTTTTGGATAAAATATTGTATGGAACGCTGTGTTATTACATATAAGTCACTCGAGTAAATTAGCTAAACTTTTCTCGCGACTTATATGTATAATAACAATAACACACTAGTACCATAAATAGCTATAATCTTTATGACAGGTCAGAAAGGAATGGTGATAATATTTTTAAATTGCCAAATGTCAATTGTTTTGTCTTTTTTTTAGGCTAGTTACATTTTACAAAATTAAATAATTAATAGGATTTTGGAAAACAAAAAGACAAAAATACGAAAAAATGATTTAACTAAGAGACTCCAAACCGTTCTTTATATGCAAGTGAAAGACAAAAATAAAGCGCCCGACTAATACTTCCTCTGATACTTTAAATAACGATACCAGCCTTGATCAGGATTATTTTCGTAAAATAATTTATTTTATAACACAAAATCTGCACTTTAGATATGTTACACTATTTTAATTCTGCGTTGCTTTGCCAAAATTTTGATTTAAAAATAGAGTATGAAAAACAGTAAATTGTTTTTTTTCTGTCAAGATAAACGATTAGTTTTCTAAATGTAAACTTAAATTACTTTAATTTATAAATTTATTATTTAATTAGTAAGTCATAAATCGTTTTTAAATAGTACTATGTTAATCTTTATAATTTTATTATATTATAGTTCAAATACCAGTTTGTAATTATATAAGAAAACATTATATACAGTTTCTTTCAGACATCCCGAAACATTCTCGTATTTCGTAAACGGCAATCAGGAAAAATGTGAAAATTACTACATAGTGGTTTTAACTCGCGTCCAGAGAAACCCGGATAGGCTTGTTGACAGTTTATACCCTAAAAAATATGTGTAAAGTAATAATTTGGGGTCTTTTCTAATACGTCCCCGCATTTTTACGTCTGAAATATAATTGGGGAAAATAAAAAGCCCCTTTAGATAACCAGAACTAACCATGACCGACTAGAACTTAGGGCTTTTAAATTGGTCTAAATTATTTGTAAAAGTTATAAACAAAATTTTAACAACGTAATAGAAAAAACCCGAGGAATATATAATTACACTTAAAAAAAATTTATAACTTCTACCATATCAAAAATTATAAAAACATTTTTAATAACTTCTATGTAGGGATGATTTAGACACATTCAAAAGCATTTATTTTTGTTCGGTCATGGTTAGTTCTGGTTAGTTAAAGTTACTTTTTATTTTTTCCAGTTATATTTCAGACGTAAAAATGCGAAGACGGATTAGAAAAGACCCATGATTTGTTTTTAACAACTTGTTAGATTTGCATAATAAAGCATGTTTCATGTGTCAACACTGTCGAGTGTGTTTTTAGGATATGTGTAGGAAAATGTTGCTAAATGTATACTTTTTGGAATAAGATAGGATTTTTTTTTTTGATGTCGAGCTCCGTAAATTTTTATTGCAATAAGTTTACCACGATTTTACTAAGATCTTCAAATTTTAAAACTTTATTCTATAATTATATACAATATGAAAACGCTGAATTTTTATTTAAAACTTTTAATACTGCCTTGTCTTTTGTAAACGGTATAAAAAAAATGTAAAAATTAATACGTAGTGGTTATGAATACGCGCATATTAATGGAAATAACTGCAATGTTGCCAAGTGTACATTTTTTGAGATACGGTAGGTAACTTTGTTTCTTTAAATACAAAGTCCAGTTTATTTTTATTCCGGTAAATTCAGCGCATTGATAGTACTAAAACCTTTAAATGTTTGAACTTTATTTTACTTTGTTTTTAAAATATGATTTTCGCAAGATAGGGCACATATGATTCAAAAGAAGTGCGTACAGTTTTAAACGAAACATTACCAAACAGGTGGATTGGATAAAGGAGAAACATGAAGTGGCCAGCCCGATTTTTCGACATAACACCTTTCGACTTTATTTTTTGAGATAATAAAAAAAGCGAATTTATGTAAAGCAAACGTTTGTTCTGTGAAGTTCTGAGATATAAAGGTTTTAGTAAAAGCGATACTCTAAATTCATTGCATTAAAAATAAACTGATTAAAAAATGAATGTCCCTTGCAGATTTTATTATCAGATCGGGCGTATCCTAAATTACTATGTAGTAATTTTTACATATTTCCGTTGTGCCGTTTGTGAAATGAAAGACAGTTCTGGGATTTTTAAATAAAAATTTGATGTTGCCATATTTCAGAAACAACAAAAAATGAAGTTCTAAAATTTAAAAGTTTTAGTAATAGACTCGACTAAAACTTTTAGCTTTTTAATATTTTTATTTATTTTATATTAAATTCAAAAACTGTCAAATTTTAGGATGCCCTTAAAATATTTTTTGCAAAAAAAACAAATATAAAAATTTAGAGGTCGGTTTAGCCCAGCTACTCTTTAGCTAGGCCTGCAGTTTTGTGTTTAGATATTATAAAAGAAACATTGTGCACATTTTCGTAGAGCTTTAAATACCTACTCTAAAATATTCATCAGCTCTCTTGCTATTTGTTTTAAGGAAGTACTTATTGATTTAAAAAAAATGTTGTTTTTTACGATTAACAAACGGAAAATTTAGATTTTCAAATTAAATTTTTCTTTAACATTAGGTATTTTTTCGGTTGCAATGAACGAATAATTTAAGAAAAAAATATTTGGATAATTATGGTCTGGTAAGCCATAACTATTATTTAAAATAAATAAGCGCGTGTTTAAAATTAAGTTAAAACACGAAGGGTTATTTGTTACAACTGTAGTTTATCCAGTTTACAGTATGTGACCATAAAAACCTAAACGTGTTATTAAATCTGCACTTAACTAATTGACGTAAAACAATTCTGCTGTACCATTGTGAAATATAATACTCTATAATTTGTTGCATTTGTTTTAAACCCTACTTGTGTTATAAATACAATTGGTGTATTATGGCAATATCATTTATTCATTAATATGATGTTAAATTATTAAGTGTATGTATTAAGCAAAAGTAAAAATTAAGGAAAAGTGTTGCTAGAAAACTCTTAATGCTTAATAATAATAATTTGTAATTTTTTTAACCCTCCAAAATCCACCCCTTACAATATTACAATGCAAAAAATAGCACAAAACCGCGGATTTAAACAAAAGCATCAAATCGCTTTTAGCATGCTCCAAAAAAGTGTTTTTTTTAAAGCACAACTCCTTCAGTTTTTGCGATAAAAAGTTCTTTAAAAAAACATTTTTTTCTCTCTCTATATATTAAAACTGTTAAAACACCGGTTCACAAAAGATTAATCGAGGTTTAGAATGTTTAACAAATTGTTGTCAGTGTTATTCTATGGTTTTAGTAGGCAACCTGTCAAAATCTGACATTTCGTTAAACATTCAAAGCACTAATCCCCTTTCTGCAACCGGGTATTACTTTTTTAAAAGGGTGAGTTTATAGGGCTGGAACAAGGTAGCACTCGTCTATACACACGCGTTTTAAACATTTATTTCTCACTTAATTTTGTCATACAGTAAATAAAAAAAAAACAAAATATTTGTAATTCAATAAGCTACAATTTGATACCTTAGTAATTTTTATGTATTTCTCTTTGTTTTTGAGTTATTTTCAGGAAAAGGTAATTTTTTATTAAAATTTTAAAATTTAATTTTCACTTACATCTCCATATTTTTTCAAAACTAAGCAGTTGAAATTGGTTAAAATTTTAGAATGTATTTATAATACCTAGATAAAAATAATTAAAAAAGGGCTACAAATTATTTTAATTAGGGTGGTAATTAGGGGGTTGTTTTCGAAGATTTTGCATTCAAAAAATTTTGGTCTAACCTTATTTTAATCATAACTTACTCAACTTTTATGATACACATATATCTTTAATTTAAAAAAAGGAAGGTCTTTGCAAATGCTTTAAAAAAGTTATTATTAGTTTTCCTCCAACTATACGTAGATTTTGCGTTATTTGCTTTTGAAACTCTGGTTTGTATTGGTCCCAAAGCAATTACAAAAAAACATTTTATTCAAATTTTTAAAAGCTACAATTTTGTTATTTAATTGCGAGGCAAAAGGGTTCGTTTCCTGGACTATGAGCTGAATGCCTATCGAGTTTTATGTTACTGCATAAGCAGAGGCAATTGCCAAAAAAGTTTTTTAATAGTTTTAAGAATAATTTGTTTCCATTCACCTTTTTGATGGTTACTGTATGTTTAAATTATTAAAATTGTTTCATTTTCATAAATTATTAGGACATATATTTGGTTCCTTAAAATGTTTAAAGTTAATGGTTTTAAAACTATATTTTTTTAGATGTGTCGCTGAAGTATCGGGTAAGCTACATGTTGAACTAAATTTTAATTGGAATCCCATTTCAAACGTTAAACTTGTGCTAAGGCAGTAGTAAATTGTACGAACCTGGATACGCTTGTGTAATCGTCAATCTGCAAACACCATTTCTGTAATGGATTTGATGATCATGGGAGTTTTCGATTATTCTTCCATTTTTCGACCATAAAATATTTGGTGGTGGTTCAGACTGAACAATGCATTCGAATTTGGCGGTTTGGCCACTAACAACGGCAATGTCACGGAGGGGCTGAAATAAAAAAAGTCTTTAGTAAAAACATGCACTAATTTACCAGCAGAATGATATAAAAACCACATTGTAATATAATTAATTTTAAATTTTAGTACATGTTACACTGTTTTAAATAATTTTAGGTGAGAAACTCGTCAATTTTTTTCATTGTGCATTATACAGGGTGTACAACTAAGAAAGGAGGCCGGCTGTATCTCAAAAATATTTATCGCACAGCGTTGGGGAAAAATATTGTTAGTAAAAGTGGTCAAGAGAAATAGCTGGAAATTATTTTCAAGTTTCTGAAATGGCCGCTAGGGGGCGTAACTGCAATCTTAAATCTAAAAAAGTGATGTTTTTGTGAATTTTGCTATATAAACCTAACAAAAAATACCTGATCTTTAAAGTCGAGGATAATTTGAACCTTTTTTGTTTGACAATTTTTGCTATATCTCTAAAAATAAAGTGGTGGGGGTATTCAAAGGTTTTCGTCAAACACACCCTGTATCTTCGAAACGGCTGAGCCGATTTTAACAAACTTGGGCTAGTTAAAAAGAGCTATTCTTGGGCTATAAATCTTAAAATATTTAAAGTTTTATTAGTTTTACACGTCGCCGCTAGAGGGCTTTTTTCGACATTCCGACAGAAATGGTTAATTTTCTCAAAAAAATTAAATGCATTGATATAATTTCTTTATGAAAAAGTAGCTTAAAAATGCCTAAATAGGATCCGAAAACTGAATTGTCAGACAAGGGATGTGTTCTTTTAATTTAAAGCCTGCTGCCTGTAGAAGTTTTTTCCTTCCCTTCAAATCTCCTAATCTTTAAGTCCCAAGCTAATAAACTGCCACTTACTGCAATTAAGGCTTTTACGGTGCGATAGACTGCAAGCCTCTGTGGACTGGGCCAAGATAAAAAATTATAATCAAATAATTATACATAAAACATTCTACGCTAAAAACTACAGCTTGCTTATTGTTAAACTTGCCACTTTAAACTGTCAAATGCATTTTCCTTTGTCAGTTAAAAAAAGGTAAAATTTAAAGATTAAAGAGCAAAGCCCAAAATGATTGTCACCCGTAATAAAAAAGCGAAAAATGTTATTGCTTTTGTTTTTTAGGCTGTTAATTTTATTATGTTAGTCAGTTATACTGGTGTGTTTTAAAACTTTACTTTATCACGTAAACGAGTAATAGAAAACTTTGTTTATGACTGGAAATCGGCATTTAAAATACCCGTTATGAGCTAGTTGTAATCTTTAAGTGACAGAAATGTTCTTGTAAAACATATCCTTACTTTTTATAAAAGCTTAACACTCTTAAATAAAATATTTTTTACCGTTATAAACATAGGTGCTCTTGGCTGTCCAGGCTGTAATATTAACTTAGTACTGCCTGGAGTACTTGGACAGCTTGGAGGGGTTTGGGCTCCTGTTCGAGCATCTAAAAATTAAAAGAAAAATAATTTAATAGTTATTTACATCTTATTAGAAAATATGAAACCTATAATATGAAATTCTTTATTTTCTCTTTTATAAGTTTCACATAACATATAAGTTCAAATTATTAGAAGATAAAAGGTATCCCGCAAATTTTAAAATTAACTCCCCAATGTATTTTTATTAGTTAGTTACAGCTTAACAATGTATACAGTTGTTATTTGGTAAATATCATAAACAATATACAATATTACAAGTAAAACATTATTCAAAAGTCAAAATGATAATAATAATTAAAAAAACTACATATACTAATATACCTAAATACACAAAATCTTCTCCAAACCTGTCTTCTCCCGAAAAGTACCCATCATTAAAGTGGTGTTACCTCTTTGAATCGAAAGACTTATTTTGTGGATTATAAGGAGACGAGATTTATCAGAAAAAATATTTCGAAGCAAGGTATATACCAAACGGTATAGTGTATTTATTCATATTTAAACTAACAAAAAACCAGTCATAAATCCTCGGTAGCAAAAAATCCATAAAATATCCTAAGTAAACAATCTGTACAGGTCCCATAAAACCTTTCTTGGGCTGGGCTTTTCTGAGAATGTTCAAAAACCATTCTTTATGTTGAGATAAGTTAATAGAAAAATTACCGGAATATAGGCATTTTTCTAAAACAAAGCCCCCTCAGGGGATCTCGTATATCGAGATACGGGCCTGACAACCCCGAGGTACCCCAGTCCTGTTTGTGATCGTCTCGTCCTCGTCCTATATGTACGTGCAATCCCCAAGTGTAAGTAACCGAGCTCATGGGATGCATGGCTCAGCACATGTGAGTCGCAATCGGTACCTTCCGGACACCAGGCGAAATCCGGTCGTAGTTAGCCTTACCATGGCATCCAGGCTCTGTCATGGCGGAAGTTTATTTCCTAGGATACTCGTGGGAACCGCATGGATTCTCGAAAATTTCCCAGTCTAAGCGGGTCTTCCAAAAGACCCAGAATTGAGTTAAATTCACCTCCAATAATCCCCTCGTTTGAAAAGTTTTTTATCATTAAAAGAAAAGAAGATTCCTTTAATAATGTCTCCCCGTTCATTATTCACAAATCACTGGTTGCTTTCTTTGGCGAACTGGAAAACACGAAGAAACTAAAGGATGGGTCTCTGCTGATCGAAGTTAAGAACGAAAATCAATCAATTAAAGCGTTTAAATTAAATAAATTACACGTGTACGAGGTGTCATCTGCCCCACACAAAAGTTTGAATATCACTAAAGGAATAGTTACTTGTTCAGATTTGAATAACTGTACTATCTCTGAAATCTTGGAAAATCTAAAAGATCAAAACGTTACGGATATAACACGTATGAACGTTAAAAGGGACAACGTCTTCGTACCGTCCTCTAACTACATCCTTACATTTAAAAGTCACACTCTACCACAATCCGTTCACGCTGGATTTTACTCCCTCAGAGTAAGACAATACATCCCACCCCCTCTTCGTTGCTTCTCTTGTCAACGTTTTGGCCATACATCCGAGAACTGCTCTCATCCTAATATATGCGCCTCTTGTGGCCATTCCCACCAAGAAGACGTCTCTTGCATTACCCGCACATCCTGTCCTAACTGCAATGAGAACCACTCCCCAAGATACAAAGGATGCACTACTTATAAGAAAGAATTTGAAATACAAAAAATAAGAGTTTCGGAAAAAATTTCTTACTTTGAAGCAAAAACAAAATATAACTTATTACACCCCTCCATTCCTGTCTCTTTTAGTACCATAACCCAACAAACAAAAAATCCTATACAAACGCTTCTACTCAATGCGACATCCCCTTAAATGCAACACAAGATAAACCTCTTTATATCCCCCCATATCCCCACCCCCCACCAGCTCATCTTCCTCCAAAAATCCAATTAAAGTGACTATCCCAACTAAACTACTCTCTACCAAAACCCCTGATAAACAACCAAACAAAACGCCTAGCAAACCTTCCCTTTCTCACAGATCTCCCCAAAGCTCTCAGAGCGACATATCTTCCGACGGCTTTTCTAATACTAAACCTAGAGGAAAACACAAAAAATAACTTACCTATCTGTTCTAGATCCTCTTAATATCACACAACACTACAACTATTAAAATTCGCTCCTCTTCAACCATAAAATAATACAATGGAACATGAATGGACTCAGAAATAATTTTGAGGATCTTAAACTTATCATGTCAAATCATCACAAACATCATCAGAAACAAACCTAAAACCCAACTCCCCTTTCAATCTTCGCAACTTTCAAACATATCGCAACGACAGAGACAACGCCATCAGACCCTCTGGTGGAGTCGCCGTTTTTGTCAGAAGCAACATTACTTCTGAAGAAATAATATTAGATACAGAACTCGAAGCCTGTGCAGTCAAAATTTCAGGCAACCCCTCCTTCACCATCTGCAATCTTTACCTATCTCCCACCACACAAATCACCATCGATTCGATAAATCAAATCATCTCATCTCTTCCCAAGCCCTTCATTTTACTGGGCGACTTCAGTGCTCACAACCCCCTATGGGGTTCCACTCTATCCAGCCCCAAGGGACTTCTCATAGAAAACCTAATTATGAGTCAAAACCTCATACTTCTTAATACACGCTCTCCCACCTTCGTAAGTTCTGCCTCTGGTACCCTATCTCACAATATGCAGTCATAGCCTTAGCTCCGTCCTACAATGGGACACTCTACAAGACACATTTGGAAGAGCGACCACTTCCCTATATTAATATCATCTAACTCACCCTCTCACACATCTACCTTCCCCCCTATATACAACCTAAATAAAGCCAACTGGTCTAAATTCAGTGAATCCATCTCCCTACCAGAATTTGACCCACTCGATATTAACCAAACAATTAAATTATTCACCAAATCCATAATAGATGCAGCCAATCTTAGCATACCAAGATCCACTAATCACCCAAAAAAACCTCCTGTCCCATGGTGGTCACCAGATATTAAAAATGCCATAAGGCAAAGGAAAACAGCCTTAAACAAATATAAACATAATCCCTCTACCCTCAGTTTTATTGACTTCAAGAAAGCTAGAGCTAAAGCTAAAAGACTCATAAAAGAATCCAAAAAGATAGCATGGCAAAAATACACCTCTTCTATTAAAGAAGACACATCCTCAAAGGAAGTTTGGGACATGATAAAAAGACTTAAAGGGCGACCCATCAATCAAATTGACACCATCCAGCATAATGAAACCTGCGTATCCTCCAGGGAGGATATTGCTAACATTTTTGCACAACACTTTTCAGATTCCTCCAGCACTGATAATTATGATGACGACTTCCTCTCCATTAAAAACACCTCAGAAAAAACTAAACTTAACTTTGATTCTCGCACCGTTACAACATTTATTTCACACTAGAAGAACTGCTAGATGCTTTAAGTAAAGCTAAACACTCAGCTCCTGGAGAAGATGGCATCCTCATCCCCATGATCAAACACCTTCCACTGCCTGCACTTCTGTTCTTACTAATCTAATAATTACATTTGTACTCACAACATATACCCTGACGTCTGGAGCTCAGCCATAATTATTCCAATACATAAACCAAATAAGTCCCGACTATACACCAGTAACTATCGACCCATTTCTCTCACCTCTCACCTGTGCAAACTACTTGAAAGGATGGTCAATTATAGACTAATGTGGTTTCTAGAAAAACATAATTTACTGGACAACGAAACATATGGCTTCAGATGGGATAGATCTACAATAGACTGCCTTACCAACCTAGAAATTGCCATCCAGAGATCATTTTCTAAAAAACAACACCTCATCGCAGTCTTCTTAGATTTAAGCAATGCCTTTAACCGAGTATGGAGATACAGCATCATGCAAGCCCTTCATGGATGGGGTATGAGGGGTCACATCTGTTATTTCATTCAGAACTTTCTGTCCAATAGACAATTTAAAACAAGAGTAAATCATACATACTCCAACACTTATCCTCTTCAAAATGGAGTTCCACAAGGCTCCTCCATTAGCCCTACTTTATTCCTGATCGCCCTACAATCCCTAAAAAACTATTTTACTGCAGATATCAAATACAAAATATATGCAGATCATCTCGTCATCTACTATTCTTCCGCACAAATAAGAACTTGTGAGAGGAAAATCCAAAATTGCCTAAACTCCTTATCCTCATGGTCTAACTCCCACGGCCTTAAATTTTCCCCTCCCAAATCCTCCATCGTTCACTTCTGCAGGAAAAGAAACTGCCCTCGCATGAATGCTTTAGAACTACATGAACGCCCAATTCCTATAAAAGATAACATCAAATTCCTAGGCCTCATACTGGACAACAAATTAAATTGGGTTGAACATATAAAATATCTTCGCGCCAAGTGTAAAAAAGATCTATCACTCCTAAAACTACTATCACATACCACATGGGGATCTGATCAACATTCCCTTCTAAAGATTTATACAAGCCTCATTAGAACAAAACTAGACTATGGTAATTTCATCTATGCGTCTGCTAGAAAATCTTACATCAATACCCTTGAACCAATACAAAATCAAGCACTTCGTCTATGCACTGGTTCATATAGAACAAGCCCCATTCCCAGTATCCAAAGCATAGCTGGCATCTACTCTTTACAAAACAGAAGAATCCACTGTCTATTAAAATATGCTACCTCTCTATGGTTTAAACCCTCCCTTTCTACCCACCACAACTTCTATCCGACTCAAATAGAATATAATCACCCTTTACACAACACACACAGCTCCAATCACCGGTTTAAATCCCTCTGCGAACAGTTTGGAAATTTCCTTCCACAAAACCCCTTCTCTTATAAATACAAATTCCCACCGTGGGCCAGATCTCCCCTTCTTATAGATTTCTCTCTTCTCAAATTCAATAAAAACAACGATAGCCACGAGGCAATTAGAGCAGAATTCCTCAATATCGTATCCAACAAATTTACTGATTCTATCCAAATCTTCACAGATGGCTCTAAAACTGATCACCACACAGGTGCTGCTTTCCTTGTCACTTCCCCCAACGGATCTTCTCACCATGACTCTTTCAAACTTCACCCATACACCAGCATATTCACCACAGAACTTTTCGCCATAAAAACTGCTTTAGACTCCCTCAAGAATGAAAAAAATAAAAAAATCCTAATCATAACTGATTCCAAATCATCTCTAGACAGTTTAAAGAAAACTCTAACTCGTGACCCCTTACTAAGCTGCATTCAAGACCTCATTACTGAACTCACCTACAAGCACAATACAATCTCATTCATGTACGTACCAAGTCACGTGGGAATACATGGTAATGAAACTGTGGACCTACTGGCCAAGGAAACCTCCAACCTAGCAGAACAACACAGCCATTTCTACAAGCACACAGACGTGATTCCTTTAATTACAACCATCATTAAAGAAAAAGTTCAGAGCGAATGGGACTCCATCCCCACTACAAATAAACTTAGATCCATCCAAGATAATTTTTCCTTCCTTGTCCTACATCTTTAAACAGAAGAGACTTAAGTGTCTATAATAGACTTAAAATAGGTCATTGTCATCTAACCCACTCATATCTCCTAAATAATACAGACCCACCTTTATGTGATTCTTGCTCCATTCCACTAACAGTCAAACATCTCTTAATTGAATGCCCCAATTTTGCCCAGCACAGAATTTTAAATAGCCTAAAGACTGAAGAACTAAAAGACTGCTTAAACAAAAACATTGACAACATTCGAAACGTTATAAACTTTACAAAAGACATTGGCATATATAACAAAATATAATACATAAAATATGCTAATTGGTGCTAAATGGCCTTAGTTGCTGACGCACCTTAATTCAAAATATCTATCTATCTATCTATCTAAAACAAAGCAATTTTTCGCACTAAATTGTTTTGTTAAAAGGTTATCAATATAAGAAGATTTGTGTTTATAGATTTTGTAGTATATGAAACAAATTAGTAATAATTATTTAAACCTTGAGAAAAATTTGTGAACGTACTTCCGGCGGTATTAAAAGTTTAGGTGTGTAAAAAAAAAACGCGTGTCAGCTACCGAAAATTTTATGACTGGTTTTTTGTTGGTTTAAATATGAATAAATACACTATATAGAGGATCTTTGATTATATTTACGTGGCTTCTGGAGCCTTTATTTTTAAACACAGAAAAAAATGTTTTATATAAAAATTATAGGTTTTTTTCCTTATTATCGTTTGAAATTATCAGTAAAAAAATATCACAATAAAAAAATTGAAAAATATAGGCTTAACTTCAACTTTTTTAAATGGAACATCCTGTATATTATGCGCTACAATAAAAGATCTTTTTTTTTTCTGATTTCAAATATATATATACATTGATGATATTTGGATGAACCATTGATGCTGTTATGAGATATTTAAGCTTAAAATATAAATAAATTGAAAAAAATCATATTACTATCAAGAAAGCTATGAAAACATTAAAATTGTTTTAATAAATTTGACGTATTGATATTGTAAGAAGTTAAAATTTATCATTTTAACTATTAAAGGTAGTTTGTATTGCTTTTTTGTCGATGGGCTATTCAGAAAAACAAAAAATCGCGATTATGCGTCTTTTATATGGTAACAATAATAATGTGAATATGTGAAATAATGTGATAGTGCAAAGGGAATATTACTTATTATATCCTTAACAACAAGTACCATCTATAGTTACTATTAAATACATAGTAAGAAACGAAAAAGCTTTAAAATGAAGAAAAGGACCGCAGCAGGAAATGAAAACAAAGTTTTGGATATCCTCGTTTTTTTAGGATAATTATTATACTTTTTCTAGTGGACTAGCACTAACTACTTTTATTAATTTTAGATAATCCTGAAATATCAATCTCGGATCCGGCATCTGAACCTAATAAAACAGATTATAAAATTTATTTAACCTTAAAATTTTAAAAATTTTATCCTTATAAATTTATGTGCGGTCAGAATCTTCCTGAACAAAACATGCAAGACCGACCTAAGTATGCATTGGAAATAGCTAGGTTTATGCAGCAGAATCCAAAGTTTTTGAAATAAAATTGTATTCGCCGACAAGTCTTTCTTCACTCTAGCAGGAATGTTTAATCACAAAAAAAAACATTATTGGTCCAGAGAAAACCCTCACCAAATTCAGCAACATAACAATTTTATTGTTTCCATGGCTTTCTTGGTACTAATATGAAACTTTTTTGTAATTTATTAATAATATAACCTAAAATATCTCAAAAATGGTTCATCCAAATCTCACTAATGTGTATATATTTGAAATCAGAAAAAAAAGATCTTACTTTGCAGTGCATAATATACATGGTGTTTCATTTAAAAAAGTTAAAGTTGCCTATATATTTCCATTTTTTTATTGCGATATTTTTTTACTGATAATTTCAAAAGATAATATGAAAAAAACCTACAAGTTTTAAATAAAACATTTCTTTCTGTCTTCACAAATAAAGGCCCCAAATATAATCAAAGACCCTGTACATTTTGTTAAAAATATTATCTTTATAGCACCTTTATTATAGGCCTATTTTAAATCATCTGTAAGATAAGGCATTATTTTATGAGCTATCGTATACGGACAAGGCCCCCATAAAAGTAAAAATTTCTTAAAAATATTATAATTTTATTTTTGTGTTGATTTTGTTCGGTGACAGCTGGTCCATTAGGGCAAAAGAGCTGGAGCCTCTGGATACAAAATGTTAATAACTAATATATTTATAAAATCAATCATTCAAATTGTTTTACAAGACATTTTAGGAATCACAAGAGGAATTACAAGAAAAATAAATGGTTATGCCGCTGTAACATAATTAACGCCTTATTTTGTTTTACGCGTTATTTTGCTTAATTTAGACGGGGCTGAATATATAGACGTCGTAGCATACATATTTTTCTTTATATTTATAAAACCAAACATATTAAATACTTTGTATTATTATGAAAAACACCAAAAAAATGTCCGATGTTTTTTTTTAATAGTCTCCAGTTATACTGGAGACACGGGCCGCCACTGGCTTTGTTTACCTTTAATTACCCTTAAAAACCAAAATACATTACAATAATCGTGCATAACATGCAGCTAGATAACCATGCTATTAAAAAAAAAAGGTAGAAAAGTAAAAAATGCACCTTGGTTGAAATTATATAGAAAACATTATAATATAGAAAGGAAGAAAGAAAAAAGTAGTTGCACCAGATTTGTTTGTTGATTTGAGTTAATACCTATTTACATATATAGTCCAGGAAACGAACAATTTTGCCTACCAATATTTTTAAAATGCATAACTTGAAGTTTTAACAGTAGGTTGGGAATAATCCAAGGATCAAAATCTATATCATGCCGAAGGGCGCCTTTACCTTGGAGGTGGTTGCCAAACAGAGCTGTCAAAACTTGAAGTACTTCAAGTAAAATTTTACTTGAAGTACTTTTTTGTACTTGAAGTATTACGATGTACTTGACGTAAAAAAAGTACTTTAAGTAAAGAAAGTACTTCAAGTAAATAAAAAGTACTTGAAGTAAAATAAAAAGTACTTGAAGTAAAAAATCAACCAATTACTTGAATTTACACGCCTTAGATAATCGTACAAACAAGTTAAAACAAGAAATACGCGCAACCGCTGCTGTTTCTACTGTATTGCATTACAGCGCTCATTTGAATTGGGTCCAACAGCAAGACAAGTGTAACAAGTGTAAAATTATTTTGATACCCAATTTGTTATATTTAATAATGATTACAAACAGCCATTTTTCATGACAACTTTAATATCGAACGCATTCAGGATACGAAACAGTTTCCAAATCACTCCCGAAAATGTCAAAAACCTGACAGTTCAAGAATATTCTATTGGTGCGATTTGACGTTTGATGGAGCGGTTCCCCAACTATTTCGTATTGTGAATGCGTTCATTATTACCTTCTTTTAAACGAAAACCCCTGTATTTTAATAGGCAACTTAAACAAAATCTTCACTAATAAAATGGAAACGACAAAAATCGAAGTTAGGTTGTTCTGACTTGATTTTGTGTTGATGGGAAATTAAAATATTTTCCAAGAATAGGTTTTGGGTGCCAACCCGCTGTAGGCACCCATATGGAAACACTCGCTTTTGACAGATGTATCGGATGCCAACGGGTGCCAACGCCAACCCGTTGGCAACCACAGGGAAAAAACCCATTTTGGGATAAACCAATATTTCCTATAATAGTTTAAGGTCCAAGCGCTCACCCGAGTACGGCATTGTAGGCCTGTTGCCATAAATTTACATACGAAATTTTACATTATTTCGGACATCGGATGCATAAGATAGCGACTTAAAATAGGACACTTAGCAACCCTACTTGTTTTCCGAACTATAGTTTTTACCGACTGGCCTACTTTCCAATGACGTAGCGCTCAATCCTTAAAGATTTAGGAGTTGTTGGAAAACCCCTTTTTGAGGAATAAACCCTCTAACTTCCTTACAAAATATACTACTCAAGTATAGTTTGTTTTACTTGAAGTACCTACTTTTAATTACTTCAAGTACTTTTATGTACTTCAAGTACTTTGGTCTACTTCAAGTACTTTGGTGTACTTCAAGTACTTTGTTTTACTTCAAGTACTTTGTTTTACTTCAAGTATTTTGGTTTACTTCAAGTACTTGGATTTACTTCAAGTAAAATACTTGGGTGGTACTTCAAGTACTTTTTTAATTTACTTGAAAACGCAAGTACATTTTAATGAATACTTGGTACTTGTACTTGAAGTAATTTAAAAAAAAAATCAAAATCTTGGTACTTGTACTTGAAGTACTATTTAAGAGTACTTTGACAGCTCTGTTGCCAAACTATCTCAGAGGTGAAATCTTTTTTAAATATTTTGACCACAGATATCGATAGAAAAATAATTTCCAAGCAAAAAACGTTTAATGCATTTTTTTTTGTAAAATGCATACTTTTCGAGTTATTCGCGATCGAAAGTCGGCGTTTTTCGTCAATAAAATCAGCGCTTTTAATCAGATTTTTACAAATAACTCGATAAATATACATTTTAGCAAAAATACTGTAAACAACAAACTTGTAGCTTTAAAAAAAACGAATAAAATGGTTTTCTTGTAATTGCTGTGAGACCAATACAAACCAAGTTAAGGTTTGTTGAAGGTTAGCTGTTATTCATCAAACACAAAATTTCAGAGTTTCAAAGGCAAATAACGCAAAATTTACGTATTTTTATGGAAAAATAATATTCATTTCTTTAAAGCATTTACAAAGTCCTTTCTTTTTTTAAAAAAAGGTATGTACCAGAAAAGTTAAGTGAGTTATGATTAAAATAAGGTGAGACCAAATTTTTTGAGTGCAAAAATCTTTGAAAACAACCCCATAATTACCACTTTAATTAAGATGACTCGTAGCCTGCTTTTTTTTATTCTCTTTATATATGTATCATAAATGCATTCTAAAATTTTAACCGATTTAAATTGCTTAATTAAAAAAAAATGGAGCTGCAAGTGAAAATCAAATTTCAGAATTTTGATAAAAATGACTTTTCTTGAAAATAACTTAAAAAATAAGACAGATACGTAAAAATTACTAAGGTATTAAATTGTAGCTTTTTGAGTTGCAAATATATTTTTTTATTAGTTAATTTACTGCATAACGTAAATTAAGTGATATATAAACGTTTAAAACGTGTGCGTATAGACGAACACTACATTGTTTCAGCCCTTTAAACTTACCCCTTTAGAAAAGTAGTGGTTTTAAACAGTTTTAATATATAGAACCTTATAGCCCTTGAAAAAACCAACAAAATGTTTTTTTTTTTAATTTATCACAAAAACTAAATGCATAAAAAAACAATTTTTTGGAGCATTCTAAAAGCGAGTCGATATATTTTTTTTAACTCCGCGGTTTTGTATTATTGCATTATTTACATTGAAAGATTGTAAGGGGTGGGTTTTTAAGGATTAAAAAATAACAAAATTACATTAGTAATACTTTTGAGCAGTCACATTTTTTAATTACAACCCTGTGAAAATATGTTAATTTTTCTAGGGTAAACATTTTTTTTTATTAAATCATAATAAGGGTTGATTTTTAAGATTTAACATATATAAAATAATGTTTTAAAGAATAAAATACTTATTTTTTAATTTATATGAGCCTAATTTTAAGCCTTAATATGAAAGTTTTGAAGAATTTTGCAATGAGGGATAGTTTTTACCCCTAAAAATAAAAAACCTACCTTCAGCACAATGGGAATTTTGAAGAGGAGGGAAAGTTAACCTTAATCTCAAATTTTCATACAAAACACTGATAAAATAATAATTTTTTTGGAGTAAATATATTTTTTTTAAAATCATAATATGGGTTGAATTTTAAGGGCTGAAATATTTCAAATAATGTTTCAAAGAAACAAAATACTACTTTTTAACTTATTTTAGTCAAATTTTACTTAACTTAAACTTTTAGGTATAGTTTTATAGGTTTAAGCAATAAAGGGTAGTTTTCACCCCTAAAAAATAAAGAGCGCCCATCGGCATAATATTATATATATTGTGTGTGTGTGTGTGCTTTTAAAAATTCTAAAATTGCGGTTATATCTATTCTCTACTTACTAGTAACTCTTACTCTAACAAACTGATTACTGAGGCAACAGCAAAACCACACATTAGCAACATCAAATTATTTTTTTTAGAACAATTGCCAACGATGTGTTAGCACAGAAGTGTTTTCACTGTTTATATGTTTATATGGTGATGCGACTTATAGCTATTCAGATTTTTTTAATGTATATTTTTCAGTTTTATTTTATCAAACGTATTTAACTTTAAAAAGTATAAACTTATGGGATAGTGTACTATTATATTATTTAAACTCGTTGAAAGCGAGTATGGATTTAAGAATCTACCTCATTATATTACTTTGTAAAAATAATCTTATAATTGTTCATTTGTTCAGACTTAATCTGGGTTAGTTTTTTTTGTCCTATATTCCGTCTTATTTAAATATTGATGGATCCATCAAGAAAAAGCTGCAACGAAATTCCGAGACTAAACTATAGGGTCGTAAGACTAACATCTGACCTTCCTATAGTTTTTAGGAGTATAGAGTGCGAGAATTTGGCTCAGTAGAGGGTTTTATTTTTTTGTTTGTATGAGAATTGTTACATCTTATAATAAATAGTATATTCCGAAACAACTTAACAATTTAGTCATTATTTTCCTTCGTTAATTCTGATCGTTACCTATCTTTATATTCTCCACCCCTTTGATAACGAAGGCGAACCCTTTATTCGAATGTGTTTTAATTAATTATATAATATTTATGATCCATTGTATTTACAGAAGCGCACGACTTTACTAGACAAATTACAAACAGCAGCTCTGGGTGGTACTTGGCCAGGCCGCAAGCCGAAGAAAACGATTTAGGCGTTGGCCTGTTAAGGTACCCATCTTTTAGTTGGAAGTTTTTGTCAAGCCGGTAAATATCTATATTTGGCGATAACTGTTCAGATATTATTATTCCCAATGTTTGTATTATCTTGAGATTAATTATTAAAATTTTAACATAAACACAGCAAAATACCAAAGGCAATCTAAATATTAACAAACTTTTTTTATATATGTATACAGATTCTGTGTAGCCTCTATTAACATTTTTAATAGTGTACAATAGAGCACTTAATACACTTCAAAACAAAATTTTTGTATTTGGTCTTGCTAATTTGTGGTTAAACTATAAAAGAAATCTAAGCACACCAAATACCTGCGAAAGTATGGTTAAAAGCTGGAGAAGTACTAGGCAAACTAGGCGACAACGACATAGGACTACACGACGAAGGTTCCCATCGCGAACCTTGAGTTAATCCTGATTTTTTTTTGGAGTCGCCTTCATATTCTGACATTTCGCTTTCAGAAGTGGGATCCCATTTGGTTGTAAATTTTTTGGGCTTGAATTGGGGAGTAGGTGCCTTGTAGTTCGTGGTGTGGTTGTTTTGAGAAGATTCATGATAAACAGGCATTTGAATATCTACAGTTCTCTTTGGTGGTTCGATTACAGTTTTCTTTGGTACTGGAATTTCTCCCGATTTTGATTCGCCTGGTAGAATTATACCAAATTCGTAACCAAAATCATATTTGAAGTAGATAAGACCAGTATCTGGGTCGACATGCTTTGTTCCTAGGAGAAATAGGAATATAGTTTGCGTTAGTTTACGTTTTAATTAGTATTTCTAACTACAGGAGATAAAACTTCCCCCCTGTCTACATACTCTAGTTAGTTTGTTTATAACGTTTCTTTAAAAGTGTTAGACAATGTTATGGTTTCAATAACAGTAAAATCTTGGACTTTCATTGTCTTTATTTGTTAATTCATACACAACGTTTCGGTTAGTGATGTATCTCCAACCGTTTTCAAGTGATAACCAAAACTATTCTTAGAAGCTACGACCTTATATAATATCCGTTGTTCACCGAAGCTTGACCGATTTTTCAGGGCTCAGCAACGGCAGTCATATATTCGGAATGTCCACACTAGGGTTGCTAAATACATTTTGGTTGTTTGCAATTATTATTACAGCTTCTTTAAATTTTTATTTTTTTTCTTCCAGTGGGTTTCTTTATAAATAATTTTTGCTTCCGACCATTGTATGCGGTGTTGGTTTGACCATGCGGGTTCGGCAATCCCTGATTTCGACGTTTCACCTCGTTTCGTATGTTTTTGTGTTCAATAATCAAAGCCAAAGTGTGGCTACAATATGTTGATAATACTTTTATTGTATGAACAGGTAATGACGAAGAACTCGAAGGTTTCTTAAAACATCTAAATTGTCTTCGACCCTCTATCAAATTTACAATGAAGAAGGAACAAAATTCGGCTCTAAGTTTTCTCGACGTTTTAGTCCAACGAAATAATGAACATATACAAACCTCGGTATACAGAAAACCTACTCATACTGGACAATATTTACACCAGAATTCCAATCACTCTAACGAAACGAAGCAGGGAGTCATACGTACTCTATATAACCGCGCAGTGACCTTATGTAACAGTAAGGAATCCATGCAAGCCGAAATAAGTAATATAACCTGGGATCTCAAGCAAAACGGCTAAACTGAGAGATTGGTTAAGGAAACAATCGATAAATATCAAGATAAGACCAGAAACTTTAATTTAAATAAGACTCCCCGGGACCAAATATTTATGACTTTTCCGTAGATAAAAGGAACTTCAGAAAAGATCTGCAGAATAGCGAATAGGTATAATATTTAAACAGCATTTAAATCCCAAACCATTCTGAGAAGTATTCTTACTAAGACGAGACCGAACAACAATGTTTCAAAAAATGACTGTATCTACCAAATTCCCTGTAAATGTAGTGAGATATACATCGGGGAAACAAAAAGACCACTCGAAATTAGAGATAAAGAACACAAAAGACATACGGAACGAGGTGAAACGTCGAAATCAGGGATTGCCGAACACGCATGGACAAACAACACCGCATACAATGGTCAGAAGCCAAAATTATTCATAAAGAAATCCACTGGAAGAAAAAAAAAGAAAATTTAAAGAAGCTGTAAAAATTACAAACAACCAAAATGTATTTAGCAAACCTAGTGTCGACATTTCGAATATCTGGCTGCCCTGGCTGAACCGTGAAAAGTCGGTCAAGCGGTTGGTTGGAAATACATCACCAACCGAAACGTTGTGTATCAATTAACAAATAAAGACAATAAAAGTCCAAGATTTTAGTGTTATTAGTTTTTTTTATATTAACATACTTTAGAGTAGATTAATAACTTTGTCAAATTGGTAATTTTCTTTTTTATATTAGATGAGGATATTAAGTTAATCTTGTACATTATTTAATGTTTAAATAAATACACCATTATTTTTGAATAGTATTCTGGAATATTATTAAGTCTTCCAAATTAAAAGAGATTAAATATAACTTACCATGACTCATAGCTCTTGATTCTTCTCTATAAACTTGTGCGTCGCCGTCTGTCCCTGTTTTCAAAATAGACTTTTGTTGCTGTTTATTATCTACATCGCTTATGATATCCTGAACAAACTGTTGTGTCCTAGATTTAAAATCTTTAGTCATACTATCCATGTGATGACTAGCGAGCTTAGTGGCCGTGGATTTCGTTATTCTTTGATCGGTAACGTACCTGTATTCTGGAGGAGTACCTAATGAAAAAAAAAAACAATTACAGTCAAACGTTTAAATCAAACAAGGAAAATGATTAAACTGAGATATTCCTTGCATCCTAATAACTATACTAATTTTTTTAATTTAATTTTTTTGTTGTATTATACTATACTATAATACAAGGTGATTTAAGAGGAATATCTAAGATACTCATTTAGGAACACAAAATATACGTAAATATTAACACAAATATGTGACTTCTAACATGTTTGAATTGCATTGCTGGACAAGGCCTGCTTTGTTCTTGTAGATGTAAGTACCTCTATCAAAAAATTTTAAAATTAATATTTTCTGAAACCTACCCAATTGTTAAATACCATAGATATATTTTTAGATCGAAGAGTTTGTTAGTAAAGTGAACTATTTTTTTGGAATTGTAGTAATCGCCTATATACATATTGGTACAAAGTAGATAACACAAGGTTTTAATGTTATGCAGACGTTTCTTTAGATAACTTTTAATACCAACTCAATGCGTCTTTTCGTTTACAAAGAGTTTAACATTTGGAGGAAAATTATCTTTATTTTAGGGTTTTTTTATCTTTGGACAGTCCAGGAAGACTACGGCCTTAGTACTAACGTACCGTGGGTGTCTTAAGTGCGGCGAGAGGGAGTTTGTTCACACGGGACTTAAATATTTGGAGTCTAGAAAGAGAAAGAAAAACTGCTGGTAGCAGGTTCCATGGTCTGGACACTCTGGGGAGGAAGGAACGAAGAAAGCGGGAAGTTCGGGGCCTCTCTAGTTGAACTGTAAAAGGATGCATAAAAGTTGCACTACGTGTTGCTCTGTCGAGAGCTGCCAGAGAAGGAATTATACTGGCCAACTCCTCTGAGCAGAAGACGTAAAAATACCTATAGAAGAGCGACAGATCCCTTACAGCTCGATGGTGGGCAAGAGGAGAAAGCTTTTCTGTAAGCGTGAGATCATTAATAAGACGAACATCTCTTCTTTCAATGGAGTCCAGAATGCTAAGTGTTGTAGGAGACGCCATTCCCAGACATGAGAACAATATTCTAAAGATGGTCTGATTTGGGATACATACAGAGTATACAGATTGAAAGAAGAGAAATACTTTCTGGCTCGAAAGAGGAATCCAAGCTTTTTTGAAGCTGCTGAGGCTATGGATGTAATGTGTTTGTGCCAGTTAAGGTTATTCTCGAAAGTAACGCCGACAAGATTAAACAACTCTTTGTTCCGCAGAACTTGGCTGCTCATATGTAACTGATAAACATTGGCAGACTTTTTTTTACGACAGCGAACTGGACTGTTGTTTGAAGGCATTAAACTGAAAAAGATTTTTGGCGCCCCAATCCAAGATAAGTTTGAGGTCTTGTGAGAGAGACATCCGCATTGATCTACGCTTGGTTTCTAAATCAGGCTTATTAACTGGCTTGAAAAAATGAATGTTAGATTGGAGAGTACTATCGTTAGCAAAACTCTGTATGGGGATGATTGTTAAAGAGAGAAGATCGTTAATGTATAGAAGAAACAGAGTGGGTGCTAGTAGTTAGCCCTGGGGCACCCCAGCATTAATTTGGTAGAAGCTGAAAGAATGACCATCTACAATAAGTGACATATGTCGATTAGAAAGGAAACTGGAGAGCCAAGAGCAAAGCTTAGGTGAAGCACCGTTAGAAGCCCACAATAACATAAAACAAGAATAAACATCTTTGATTGATTAAACGAAAATCGAAGACAGTACAAGCACATTTTAAATACTGACAAATCTCAATTCACTCATGATAAAAGAAATTAGCATGGTCAAATTAAAACCCCTTGTGCAAGCAATTGCCGATATCAATGGAGAATTAGTATGAGATCCGGTATTTTAAGCAATGAACTTATGGGTCCTTTATATTTGAACCTTACAAAATCACTTACATAACTTATTAGACGATATTCCACTTAATTTGAGACAAATTATATACTCTTAACAAGCTTACATGCAAATTAAAGCTGGTGATAGTATTTTTAAAAAAATTTTAAGATAGAAAAAGGTTTTTTTCACGGAAATATCCATTTTGTTAGAAATAAATGGTTATTAATGTTACTCCCTGTATCTTTGTTACGACCAAGAATCGGACCCATGTTAAGAGGAATTTTTATGCTTTCGTTGTGTTTCTAAACACGTACCTCCAATATTGCTCTTTTCTCGTAAATAATTTTCATTTTTATTTAAAATACCTTTATTCTATGAAGGTTAAATTATAAGAAGTTGTTACAAAATCATACAAATAAATTATCTCCCAGAAAAAATATTGATGGAATTTACCTGGTTTAATTACTGTAGAAGGCTCATAGGAGTGGCTTCTTTTAACTAATTGATTAGAACTGCTTTCTGAAAATCTTTTAAACTGGTGTCTTCGTGTTTCTCCATCAATGTAATCCGTGGTACTTTTTGTAGATATATGAGCTGGTCCATGGTCAAATTCCATGGGAGATTTAATCCTATCTTGAGGCACGGATTTTGGGGTGTAACCTTTCGTCGGTGTTGGTGCTTTAACTCGTCTAATCAAAAGAAAAAGTAAATATTTCGTCACTTTTATTATATTAAAAAAAAGTTTATTAATAAAAGTTATTTAAACACACCTATAATGAATGTCTTCGGTATCACTTCCTCCAGGGGTCCACTTGGGTTTAATCCTGGCAGATTCAACTTCACTCTCGTAATCACTCTC
Organism: Listronotus oregonensis; assembly: GCA_019359885.1. Lineage (NCBI taxonomy): Eukaryota > Metazoa > Arthropoda > Insecta > Coleoptera > Curculionidae > Listronotus > Listronotus oregonensis. Next base: position 35,394 of record JAHBCN010001915.1, read on the forward strand.
CCTAAATTCTCCCGGAATAAACTTACTTGGCGTAGATGGAGGCGGTACACTTGTTGCCCTTCTTGGTTGCGCCGGTTCTGGACTAAAGGGAAACGGTTTAAGTTTAGTGGTGTATTCTTGTTTTCTTGACTGGTCCCCGAATTTTATTACTTTGTGGGTTTGCTGGACACTCATTGTTCTCTTACATTGTTCCGTAGATTCATCAAAGTGAACTATGTTTGACGTTTCAGTTTGAACAGCGTTTTGATATGGAGCACTTACAGTGGACCTAAACAAATCAGCATTTAATACAATGTTTTATCAAACAAAAGTAAAGCTAAATGTTGATTTTTTTTAAAAGATAGAAACGCTAAATTTAGGGTTTAATTATATTATATTCTAAACGACTTTGTTTATGTTTATGACGCCACTATGTAGAAAAAAAATAACGAGGCACCAACGAACGGTGTCCCGTTATGTTTGTAAATAAACTTAAATTTAATGTAGTATTTTTTAATTATTTTTTTTATTACTCTTTAACACCAATTTAGGGATATTATTTTTTATTTTCTTTTCCAGTATTTTACTAATTTTAAAACCACGTTATAAAATATTTGCATATTTTTAGGTATATTGACGCAAGCGCAGATTGTCCCTTCACAATGCACAAAATAACTTAGCTTTTTGGAAATTGATAAATAAGTATGTATGGTTTCTATACTTTGAAGAAAAGTCAAATAATCTTTTAAGTAAAATTAATTATTTTCTTTAATATTATCCAAAACAAAAACACTTGCAAGAAACTTGCTTCAAACGAGTATAATAAATCGATATGCTCGTTTTGTTACCGTATTTAACAAATTACCTACCTGTAATATTGCGTTTTCTTTGGCCCTGGAGCAAAACCAATCTCCGGGGGTGTACCAGGTTGAATGTAAACAGTCTTTTGAGGTACAGCTGGTGTTGCTATAACAACATCTGTATACGTTGATGCGGTTACTGGTCTTGGCTTGCAAACTACAGGTTTTGGAACTGGAGTTATTTTTTCTATTGGCTCAAATTTTGGTCTTGGTGGTCCCTCTATTGTAGGAGGTCTATCAAATTCAGTGGGTGGCGCGGGCGTAATTTCTTCCTGCCTAAAATGCTGTTGGTTTGAAGTAAGTACCGGTCGTACTGGCTTATATTGTTTCTCGGTCGTTTGTACCCAAATTGGTGGTACTCTTCCGTCAAAATCACTTGCGTAGTCACTTTCCCTAAATTCTCCTCTTACAAATTTAGAAGGACTTGGTGGAGGAGGAACTGCTGCTTGTTTTGGTTTTAAAGGTTCAGCTTGATAGGGAAATGATTCAAAATGGCTCTCTTTTTGATGCTCTTCTGTAAATTCCTGCGTGGTCCGACTGGTAATAATTGGGGTGGCTACAAATTCCTTAAATAAATAAAAAATAGGATTAGTATACCATGCCACATTTTCTTTTATATTTTATTAGTTATGACAACAATTAAGTGACTTATCAGATGAGACAGGTATTTAAAAGTATTATAAATTGCAAGGAAAACATTTACGTGCATAAAAAAGATTAAGAACACATAGAGCAACTCATTTAAGATTATAATTAATTAGGACATACTTTTAATTAGTAAAAATATAATTTAGTATATTTTCAGTGCACTAAATATGAAAAATTATTTCAAGTTAGTCTAAAGCCATTTAATTTTTTTTTACTGTGTATAACTTTATACTAGGAAAGTCATGACTACGTTAACGTGAAAAAGTGTTTTAGTTTACATTTTACTGTTTTTTAAATTATGAAGATGGTTGGTGGGTAAAATATTATATTTATTAATACATTTTAAAATAAGCCAATTGAAAATTTGCTCACGGGTAAAGTAGCATCAATCAAAATAAGCTTCTACATAATCAGTCTTTTAAGCCATTCAGTAACAATAAGTTGCAAATAAATAATAAAAAACTATATTGCAAAATAAAAAACAATTCAAGGTATCAAACACAAGCCAACCTTCTTAGCTGAAGACACTGATGACTGATGATGCTTCTTAACGGGAAACTTTGAAACTCTGGATTTAGGAGTTAGGATTTGCTGAGAAGAAGACGAACTTTCATAGGTTTTTTGAGTTGAGAGGGACATATGTCTAGATTCTGTTCTTTCTTCCTTAAAATGTTCTGTTTTTAATATTTTCTGTTGAAAAGGTTCATCTGTATCAGCCATGTAGCCATCTATTAGAACCTTCTTTTTAGCCTTAGGGGAATCGGGTTTCTTTTCAGGGTAAACGTAAGTAGGAGGGCTAGCCGGTTTAATTTTAGGTGGCGATGCTTCCCTTCTAACTTGTTCAAAGTGCTTAGTCATCTTCTTAATTTGAGAAACATCCTTTTTCTTTCTAAATTCTTCAAAATTTACGTGAGGCCGTGGAGGGCCCTTAAACTGAGGTGGCTGTTCAAACCGTGAAGGTGGAAGTGGTTCAGGCTCTTGGGATCTCGACCTACCTGTGGCGATTAGTTGGGGAGGATGTACTCGCCGATAACGTGGTTCGTCCGTATCGCTCATTGAAGGTTTCCACTTAGGAGGTATTCTTACTGACTCAAAGTCACTTTCATAGTCGCTATCTGTAAATTTTCCCTTAATAAATTTGGAAGGAGTTGGTGGTGGACCCGTTTTCTGAGGTTTGACTCTTTCAGGATCAGGTCTAAATGGAAAAGGTTCCAATTCTGGAAACTTTTCAAATGAAACATAGGGTAATTCGATAGGTGGCTTTTTGGATTTTGTTTCCACAATTTTAAATGGTCTGGCCGGAACTGGAGGTGGTTGGGGAATTTCCTTTTTTGGTGGCAATGGCGGCGGCGGAATTGTTCTTACAGCGCAAGGTGGTACTTTGGTAGGTCCTCTTTGTAAATCCCTATTCAGTTCCTGCTCAATAGTCTCGACATAGGAACGTCGCCTTTCCTTTGGAGGTTCAGCATAACCAATTTCAGGTGGTGGTCCCGGTTCCAAAATAACCTCATCTGTAATATCTTGAACGGAAACAGGCCGTATTGTTAACGAATCAATATTGGGATAGTGCTTTGGAGAAGGAGCAACATATTCTTGAACAGGTTGTGATGGTGGCCAACATTTTTGTGATGGTCTTAAATTACTTGCTTCGATAATATGTTCTGATTTTGAGCTTGAAAATGATTCAACATTTTGATCTTTGACCGTAGTCTCTAGTCGCGTTACCTCACCTATGTAATGTGGTACTAATACCGGAGTTTTGTCTAAAAAAGTCCTAGTTTCTTGTACGCTTTGTTGTGAACTCGTTTCTAAGGGAGTCCATTTCTTTTCCAATGTGCTCTGGGTACTCCATGTTGGTATAATCTTAGGTTCCTTTATCTGTGTTTGAGATTTTTCAACTTGAATGTCAGAGAACTTGTGAGCCCATTGTTTTTCCATTTGAATACCTTCTAATGAAGGTTCTCCAAGTCCTGATAAGGCTGACAGTGGACGGCTGTAGCTTTGCCTTTCTATGGAATATGAAGACGAGGCGACCGAGGCTGGTCGTTCTAAAATTTCATGTTTACTTTGCCACTGTTTATGCGTTAATGGTATTTCTGGTGTCTTGCTTAAAAATGCTGGCGATGAACTCGATTCATAAGTGCGAATATAGGAAGATGAAGAAGTTTGGTAGGAAGATGACTGGTGAGATTGTTCAATTTTCTCAGAAAAATCTTTCTTTTCTTGAAAACTTTCGTGAGGTTTAAATGATTTTGAAGGAGGAGGTACTGGAAAAATTTTAACTCCTCCTTGAGGAACTTCATGCGCAGGTAGTTCTTTTGAACTTTCAGATATTTTTTGCACACGTTCAAAAACGGTATCTTTTTTAAAGCTTGTCTCAGGCTTAGGCGCGTAGCATATTTCAGCTGGTGGCTCAGGTTTTATATCAAACTTTTTAATATACTCAGTTGAAACACTTTTGTATTCTTGAGGTTCAGAAATTTGCTGACTTGATGAAAATGAAGTATACTCTTGGGACAGAAGTTTTGGCTCTTCATGCGTTTTGGTTATATTTGAGTTAAATTCCTGTTTTTGGCTCAACGAAGACAAACTTTTGTATTCGTGTGCTATCGGAGAGGATCTAATTTCCTTAGTTACTTCTTTATTAGAGGAAAAAGATTTAAACTGGTGGGAAGTAGGTAGTGTAGAACTGTTTTCATATGATTTAATTTGCGTAAATGATTTTGTTGGCAAATCTACCTTGACTAAAGCGTCAGCGTTACTTTTAAACTGAGAATCGACTGTGGAGAATTTTTGATAAATTTCGGGTTTTATCGGTTGTATCGGTTCAGAGAGAGATTCTTTTGGAGGGGGAGCAGAATCTCCTTCTTTAATTTTTTTAACAAAATACTGCAAAGATGACTCTTTAGAAATTGAACTACTTTCAATACCTCCTTCTTCTGTAATGACTTTTTTTTCTTCAATTATTTCTTGCTTTCCATCTGATCCCAATCCATGATGTATTTCATAGTCAGTATATTTTTCATAGGTTGGAGTTTTTCGCTCAATAGGTTTAGGAAGGGGAATATCGGGCATTTTATGTTCCAGTTTAAATGTCTGGGATTGCTGGGAAGTTTTTTGTTCGGATGTGGTAGTAAACTCAGATTTAGCAGTGTAGGATTTTGAAATATCAGTACTTATTGGAACCATTTCCACCTTAGCTGGCGCTTTTGGCGCCGTAGTACTTATTGTTGATGTAGTCTTGTCAGTAGTTGAGGCCTAGGAAATGATTAAAAAGAGAAAAGATATAGTTCACTCTGCGGCATAAAACCTTAAAATACAAAATCTCACCACATAGCTTTCTTACTTACAAGAGTTTCATGCTTTTTGACATCTTCAAATACAACTGTTTTGACTACTTCTAACATTGTATCTGGTGTGGGCTCATATACTGCAATATCTGCTATACTTTGGGCTTCTCCTCCAGAATTAACAGCTCTTACCATGTACCGTCCAGTATGTTGTAGGTTAGCTAAATTAAAAAAAAAGTTAAAAAGAAAATAAAAACAAGCAAATCTATATAAATAGAAAATAGAAATTAGTTTAAATAAAAATAAGATTCAAACCTTTATCTATAGTAAGAGAATGACTCTGTCCCATGGATTTTATTTTACCATCAATACCCAAGGCATCTTTAACAGAAACACCATCCTTAAACCAAGATATTGTAGGTTCGGGAGTACCTGTCACTTCAACTTCCATAATTATGCGGTCATCCTTTTTGATGACTTGAGCTTGCAGTCGACGTCCAAATACTGGCGGAAATATTGTTTCTACAATTTATTTTGTTATTAATAAAGAAGTGCCGCACGCTCGGTTTAAAACAAAAACAAAATAATAATAAATTTCAAAAACTTACTTCGTACGACCAGATCTGCAGTACTAACAGCTGTACCCGCTTCGTTAACAGCAGTACAACAATATCTTCCTGCGTCGTTTACATTAGAATTCTTAATTTGGACTGTTGCTTTATTTAACTCAAATTTAATTTTGACTCTATCGCTTTCATGCAGTTCTTTTCCATCTTTTGTCCAACTAACATTGGGTGTGGGTTGTCCATCAAGAATACCTTCTAATATTACGTCTACATCTTGGTCAATGATTTTTCCAATAATTGGTGACATCCATTTAGGTGGTCTAGAAATTCTAGCTGGTTTACTTATTATTTGTTGTTCTTCAATGGTTCTACTGTGAGATATACTTGACGTATCTGCTTGATCCCCATAAATATATGTTTTTTCTGTTATGACAGGAGGAGCACTACCGATTTTATGATACTCCTCTATTCTTTGAGTTTTTTGAACTTGTGGAGTTTCTTGATTAATTTTCTTATATATTTGGGATTCTTGGGATATAGTTTTGTGTTCTTCAACATGTGGTTCAGATGGACCTATGGACGAAGAAATAACTTTATTTGATGATGTCGTCGAAGACTTGGTTACTACTTCGCGGTTTACCGAATAAGAGGTCTCGACGTGTTGCTTCAGTTCGGTTGGAATTAAAGTTGTTAATTGAGGTTGTATTATTTGTTCGGGAAGAGCGATTTCTGAAGAAGATTGAACTGTCAAAGAAGCCGCACAACTAGCTTTTCCAGCTTCGTTTTCTGCGACACATGTAATGGTCCCTTCGTGCTCTTTTGTTAAATTTGGAATGCTTAATACTTGCCGCTCGCCAGATGTGGAAATCAAAAATCCTTCTCCAGAAATAGGATTGCCGTTGAACAACCATTTCGCTTTAGGTGTTGGTTTACCAGTTACAATACACTCAAATTTTATTGGTGTGTCAACGAAAGCTACTCTATCATGAAACAGTTCTTTAAATACTGGCGCAGATTTAATTTCTTCATAAGGTTTGGCTGTTTCGGAAAGTTTGGACGACTTAACAATGAGTTGTGCAAAACATTTTGCCTCGCCAGCAGAGTTCGATGCTTTTACGGTATATACGCCTTTATCTTCAGGACGTACGTTTTCGATTTCAAGTTTGAAGTTTCCTTCAGCGTCAATTGTTGTCTTAAAGTGATCGGTTTCCGTTACAGGAATATTATTAAGCAGCCATTTTAATTCTGGTATAGGTGTACCAACTACGTTACCTAAAAAAATAATTTTGTAAATGTGTTTGCCATTTTAGGCGCATCAGAAAGAACCCTTGAAAAGTGTTTATAGCTTTTTGGTGATATGAATAATAAATATACAGAAAATAAGTACAAAAACCTAAATGTTCTTTTTCTAGCGAATATCTTAAAAAGCATTAGGAATGTTTTCAATTTATTAACAGCATATAATTTGACACTAAAATGTGCAAGTTTGTTTAAATTTAACTGTCTTTTTTACTGTTTTCCCAGCTCTCTATACCAGGTAAATATTTAATTTTTTAAAATTCAATCTAGAGTGCCATGACGTCGTTTAAACAACCAATTTTGAGTTCAGGAGGCTTGGAAAACTAGTTTTAATTATCTTTCGTATTTTTTGTCTTTTCCAAAAAGGTAAAATTTTATTTCTAGACATAACTCTTTTTTATTTAATGAAACAATAGTGACTCGTTGGCATATTTGAAAAGAGCATTTTTTGTGAATAATTTGATATTCCACACTTGATATTTGAAGTTAAATCAACACTTAAAAAGCTTAAATATAGGCATAGTAGTTGTTGCTTATAAGAATAATAATTATTATATTATTATTATTAATTATTATATTTCTAGCTATTTAAATCAAAATGCTTTATTAATAAACGCAGCAACAACGTTAAATAACTAACTCGCCTTTATAAGTCATCATTAAGATCATTATTTAGCATCAATGTTTTTGTTTATTTCCAAGCCTACCTGACAAAATTGCCGAAATGCATATAATCTTTTCGAATACCACGGACGAGAGTTTTATTAATTTTATAAGCAAAAACTACTATGCCTATTTTTTTGCTTTTTTGTGTTGATTTAACTTAAAATATTAAGTATGGAGTATCAAATTATTCACAAAAAAATGCTCTTTTTAAATATGCCAACGAGCCAGCATCGTTCCATTTGAAAAAATTGAGTTATGTCCAGAAATAATTTTTAAAAATCTTTTTACCTTTCTGGAAAAGACATAAAATACGTCAGATAATTAAAACTATTTTTTTACGCTTCGTTAACTTAAAATTGTTTGTTTTAACGACGTCATGGCACTTTAGATTGAATTTTAAAAAAATAAATAATTTTAAAGAAAAATGTCAAAAGTTGACATATGGGGTGTCATTGTATTTGGGATGTCATTTTCTATCAAATGGGTAAAAAAATACAGGGTGTTCCATTTAAAATTCAAAATTTGAGGTCATTTTCGGTGAAACCGGAAATGTCAAAAACAATTGAGCTCGGCATTTAATGCATTTTTAGGTCATATATCGACACGCCAAATTTCATTTTTTCATATTAAAAAATAATAGCAATATATCTTACGGGATGTCCCAAAGAAATTGCATTTTTACCGATATTAATTAATGCTTAAAACTCATTTTTTTAAATATAACATACTGTATTTTATGCCATTTTCGAATAGACCAATAATTTAGCTACAAAATGTCCATACATGTTTCTATACCCATCTGCCACCGGTTTTTAAATACAAGCTAATTTAATTTTTTTTATCATTTAATCCTTATTAATTAAACAAAGTATAAATTTTTTAACTTGTATGTCAAATAGTTGTCAGGACAATTTAAAATAAAAGCTTTCATGACCTACCTAGGTAAATTGTAAATTAAGCCGGTGGTTCATTGTGGATGGTATTTAAAAACAGGGAAAAAATTAAAATTCGTTTGTATTTATTAAACTGTGGCAGATGGGTATAGAAACATGTATGAACATTTTGTAGTAAATTATTGGTCTATTCGAAAATGGGATAAAATACAGTATGTTGTATTTAAAAAAAAATGAGTTTATTTATCTTTGGTAAAAATTCAATTTTTTTGGGACACCCTGTCACCCCTAAAAAAATTTCTAGTATCAAGCTCGGTAAGGCACGTAATTATTAAACCTTTTTGACATGGTGATGTTCCTTAAAAAAAGCAGTTATTAATTATTTTCTCAAAAACGGTAAGAAATAGGCATAGAAACTTGTTAACAAAAATTACTTAGAATTTTTGTGTAGAATGTGAATATGCAATAGAAATTAGGGTGTTCTATTTAAAATCACAATGATGCCATTGGTTTCGGTTAGATCTGGCAACGCTGCACTTGCCAGAATATTTTTAAAATGTAACTTATCACCTGTAATGACCGTGTGCTAAATTTCAATATAAAGTTATTCTTAATCGTTAGAAATCCAAAAGGTCAGATCAAAATTTTAAAATAAGGTTAATTTTTAGTTGTGTGCTCCACCTATTTTTAATCATAAAAAATTAATAATAGAGATATTAACATGTTTTTTTTTTTATTATTTTGTTCTATTTTACTGCGTATTTATGAATCTTTTAAGTATAACCAAAAACATTTTTTTTGGTGTTAGTTATTCATTTGAAAATAAAATAAATGGGTATTTCTCAAGTTTTTCATCAATTAAAAGCTTCCATTTAAGTTAAGCAATTTCTAGTAATTTGTTTTATATTCTACGTGTTAAGGCAAATACCTTCAATTTTCTTTTCAAAAATATCAATTTTTGTATATTAGAAAAATACATATACATTTTTTAAAAAGTTTTTTTTTTTAATCGAAAAATTGACATCTTTAATTTTTTTTTATAATTCTATTTTTTATGAACTTAAAAAATAGAAATATTTGACAACTCAAAAAAAAATCATGTTGATTTTACAAACCAGTCTGCCATATAAACATTTTTGATTGAATGTACAGGGTGCTAACAGATTAAGGGAATGTTTCGTAACATTTTTTAACCATTTAAACAAAATGTCTAAAATAGCATTGTCTTTTTCTTAAAATAAAGCATAAATACAACAAAAGTAGTCCATATTATTTTGACAAATAAATTTGCACTTTTTTTATTTAAGAAATTTAAGGTAATAAGTAATAACTGGGAAATATCGATAAGAGCAAATCTGCACATTGTCGTTTGTCAATTCAGATTATCAATAGGAGAACACTTTTAGTTTTTTTTTATTAAAATAAACATGAAATTAATTTAAAAATATATTTCAATAAAATGTTGCTAATAATTTTTAAGATAATCGCTAGAAAACGAAAATTTAGGTTTTTGTTTATATCGGCTGTTTCGTCTGGATTAGGTATGCTAATTTAAATACTTTACCTTCAAAAATTACTTTATCGTTTTCTGATACCAAAACATCTGTTAATAGCTTAACAAACTTGGGAGGTACATCAGTGGGCTCATCCGGTTTTTCAACTTCTTCTTTGGGTTCTACAGTTAACAGACACTTGCTAGATGCCTCTCCGGCAGAGTTTAAAGCAACCTATTTATAAATAAAAATATAATACTTAAAGTAAAATTGCAGATATAATAATTATTCATCTAAATTTACTTTAGGTTTGCCGATCAAGAATTTTATTTTTAGGATCATTTATTGTAAATGGAAAATACACGTCTGACTTAGGCACTTACTACTTTATATTCTCCCGCGTCTTCAGGCAAAGCATCTTGAATAACAAGTGAACATCTGTCCCCTTGGAACAGCAGTTGAAAATCCGGAGACTCTTTCACCGGGCGTTCGTCGTGGTACCAAATTACCTCGGGTTCAGGTTGACCAACTATTATACAGTCTAATCGTACTTTACTGCCTAAAAACATGTATTTACCCATAATTGTAAGTAAAATTTCTTTATTAACTTATACTTCTTTAAAAAAATGTGCTTTCTTAATTTAAAAATCCATCGCCGAATGAAATTGGGCAAATATATGTTATTATGTTATTTTTTTCTGAGAAGCTGTTTATAATTCCAAAGTCAGTTTTTCATGAAAACCCCTATTTTTTATTTTTTTATAGTTTATTTTGATTTCTGGGAATATCAAATTAAAAGAAAAATTATTTGGCTTTTCGCCAGAATAAAGATACTATTATTTTAAAAAATTATACTTTTTTTAGAGATTATTATGGAGAGCTAGTCTGCTCTCGCAATAATAGTAACAAAATACATGAAAAGACATAAAAAGGTTTAATTCTTTATAAAATTGATTTGTTTTAAGTACTATAGTAAAATAATTATTTTTATGAAATTATATAAAAATAGAAAATAAACTTACTTGAAAACATTGGCAACGCGTTATAGGATATATATGTTATTTCAAACTTATTGGTTATCGACGGACGGGCGTAGCACATAAATTATTTAATTATATTTCTTAAAACAGATAAGAAACTAAAAAAAATTGTTTTATTAACTGACATTGACTTCTGACACGACTTTTTTTTAAAAATAGTTACTGGTGAAGGAACACGTGTAGGAACCTTTAATATTTAAAAAATATGTATAAAAAAGTAAATAAAACTTTTAGCCATATAGATAGGTTTACATAATTTTATTAAAAAAAATTCATAAAATCCAAAAATAGCAGAAAACCGTATATGCAATTGTTACCCACATTCTTTCTACATTGTCAAATTCAAAATAAGTATCAACAGTGTTGCCGGACTTAATAATTTTCGGCCATCAAATTTTGATATTCGGGTTCTAAAATATAATTGGGATAAATAAAAAGCTGCTTTGCTTACCAAAACTAACCATGACCGACTAGGGGCTCTTGAATTTGTCTAAACAGTTGGTCATGGTTAATTTTGGTTAGTTAAAGCGGCTTTTTATTTTTCCCAATTATATTTCAGACGTGAAAATGCGGGAACGTATTCGAAAAGACCCTGATTTGGCAACACTGCGCGCTGACGTTCCTTGTCATAATGGGGAGTTTTCGCATTATATGGAGAAAATCAATGGTAATTTTAAATTTTCAAATTTAAATAAAAAATATTAAAACACATAATTTCTCTTCTCCGGTACTATATTTGCAATCCCTAAGGACACTGGAATATGACTATATAAAAATTTTACCATATAATCCAAAAATAGAAGAAAACCGTATATGCAATAATTACCACTGGTAATTATTGCATATACGGTTTTTTTCTATTTTTGGATTATATGGTAAAATGTTTATATAGTCATATTCCAGTGTCCTTAGGGATTGCAAATAGTATCGGAGAAGAAATTATGTGTTTTAATATTTTTATTTTAATTTGAAAATTTAAAATTACCCCATGATTTTCTCCATATAATCGAAAACTCCCCATGACAAGGAGTCAGCGTGCGTGCCAAATCAGGTCTTTTCGAATGCGTTCCCGCATTTTCACGTCTGAAATATAATTGGGAAAAATAAAAAGCCGCTTTAACTAACAAAATTAACCATGACCAACTGTTTAGACAATTCAGAGCCCTAGTCGGTCATGGTTATTTTAACAAAGCACTTTTATTTATCCCAATTATATTTTAGACAGAACCAGAATATCAAAATTTGATAAAATATTAAGTCCAGCAACACTGTGATACTATTTGAATTTGACAATGTAGAAAGAATGTGTTATCAGATTTATTTCCAACCTATATTTTTTTAAATTTAAATTAAAAGTTGTTTTTCCCGATTTTCTGCGTATTTTGTCAATAGATTTCTGTTTCTGTGTGTTATGTTTAACTAAATAATTATCAATTTATACGTTTTTACCCCGCCCAGCACTCAAATTCCTCCAAGATCAGTAAGTTTATTTGGTTAAAAAAACAAAAATTAAACCTTTTTTCCCTGTTTTTGCTACCCAAAGGATACTTAAATGAATTTTAAAAAAAATTAAAAAATAAAAAAAGGAAAACCTTATCAAGACCAAAATAATTTTTTTTGATGGGCCCCCCAAAAAAACCCCTATAAAAATTCTAAAATGGCTTTTTAAAAAAAAATTTTTTAAAAACATGAAAAGACATAAAAAGGTTTTTCCCCTTATAAAATTTTTAAGTCATAATAAAAAATTATTTTTAAAATTATAAAAAAGAAAAAAACTTACTTAAAACATGGCAACGCGTTATAAGATTTTTATGTTTTTAAATTTTGGTTTTGCGGAGGGCTAGACATAAATTTTTGATTATATTAAAAACAATAAAAACAAAAAAATGTTGTTTTTTCTGCTTGATTTTTAATTTTTTTTTTTAATTTTAATTTTAAAAAAATATTTTAAAAAAAATAAAAAAAATTTTTTACCCAAAATTAAAGGTTTTTATGTTTATTTTGTTTTGGGAAAAAATTAAAAGAAAAATTATTTCCCTCTCAAAAAAAAGTATTTAATTTTTTTTTTTAAAAAAATATACTTTTTTTTCTTTTCTTTTTTTTTTTTAAAGATTATTATGGAGGTATTCTCCATGGGGTTTAAAATTTTTTTATTTTTTATAATATTTTTAATATTAAAGGTATACCTTATTTACCATTACATTTTTTAAAAGCATGTGGTCAATTCAGAACAAACACAATTTTTGTTTCTTATCTGTTTTAAGAATATAATAAAAAATTTTTCCCCCGCCCGTCGATAACAAAAATTTAAATAAAATTTTTAAAAAAACCCCTTAATGTTTTAAAATTTTTTTTTTTAATTTAAAAAAAATTATTTATTTATACTTAAAACAAATCTTTTAAAAAAATTTAAAACCCTTTTTTAGTCTTTTCATGTTTTTTTACAATTCGAGGGGAAACTGTCCCATAATTTTTAAAAAAAAAAAATTTTTTTTTTTTAAAATAATATTTTCTTTTTCGGAAAAAAGAAATAATTTTTTTTTAAATTGATTTCCCAGAAACAAAATAAACTAAAAAACCTATTATTGGCTAAAATTTTATTTACTTTTTTATACATTTTTTTTTAAATATTAAAGGTCCCACCATTTATTTTTTTTTTTAAAAAAGTCATGTCGAAGTCAATGTCAGTTAAAAAACCCCAAATTTTTAGTTTCTTATCTTTTTAAGTAAAAAAAAAAATAATTTATTTACCCCTTTTCGTCGATAACAAAAAATTTGAAATAACATATATATCTTAAAACGGGTTAATGTTTTCAATTTATATAATTTTAAAAATAATTTTTTTTTTTAAAAATACTTAAAAAAATCAATTTTATAAAGAATTAAACCTTTTTTTTTTTCATGTTTTTTGTTAATTATTGCGAGAGCGACGCTCTCCATAATAATCTCAAAAAAGAAAAAAAAAAAAATAATTTTTTTAAAAAATAATATATAAATCCCCATTCGGAAAAACCAAAATTTTTTTTTTAAAATTTGAAATTCCCAAAACAAATTTTTAAAAAAAAACACTTTTTTGGAAAAAAATTATTTTTTTTTAAATTTTTTTTAAAAAATAAAAAATTTCAAATTTAAAACTTTATAAGGGGGTTATTTTATAATAAAAAAAAACCAAAAAAAAATAAGTCGCTTATTTTTTATGAGCATTATATATAAATATACTAAATTTAAAATTAATATCTATCTTATTTTTTTGGTAGTTATGGGGCCGCAAAGTGACATTTAGACAGACCGACAGAAGACAAACCATTTTTTTTATATAGCGGCTTTAAAACGTAAATACCTAGAAAAATCTACAGGTTAAATATTGCGCTATTCATACTTTTTCTTGCAACGAGTTAGAACAATTACATTAACAAATAATGGGATTTTAAAATTATTACCTCAAAAAAACCTTTTTAAAAAACATAGAACTTATTTTTTTTTCCTTAACCCTTTTTAAATTCATTTCACAACAGACACCAAATAATTTATAAAGTTAGCTCATTTTGACTGAAAAATAAAAATTTTAGAATATTACAGCAAATATTAATCTTTTTCCCCTTTCCCCATTACTACTGTGTACAATTTGAAGAGCAAATAAAAGGCCGCTGTTCTCCAAAGGGGGGGGGCGAGGGACTCCAAACATTTCGGCCGACAAGCGGATTGCGGAGTTAGAGAAGCGGCAGAAATTTGGAACGTGGGTTATCCAAATAAATATGTAAGTTATCCAACTTTTAACGACTATTGCGACTGCAGAGACCGACACACAGCAGACAAACAAAAAACCCCACAGGAGGACTGTTTTTATGAAAGATAGTCAAAAAGGGTATATTACAGACTATGGTAGGATAAAGTTATTTAAAACTAAAACAAACAATTTTATCTGTATTATAAACCAATTGTCATAGAACTTAATATTTAGTGATTTTTTTTGGATTTGTTTGGTTCCTTTTTTTTTCATTGTATTATCCTCCAGATACTAATTTCACCAATTTCCAAGTTTGGGGGGGATAATCGGGTTACGTGAAGTGGGGTTTTCTTTTTTAGAACTAGCTAATCGGGTGAATCGGGGAAAGAAGCAACAGTAACGAGATAATGTCGAGCGTGGTTCCAAGAAGACCGACATCGACGGTTGAGGTACTGGGGGCCAAAACAACTACAGAGCGACAGTATCTTATTTGAGGAATGCACTTAGAATTGAATTCCAAAACGGGAGTTGCGAACCAGGGTTTATGCTGTTGGAGGGGAACAATAGTGAGGACAGTTTATCGCCGAATAAGGTCTTTTGGACTGTTTTCTCCGTCCCCATCTTGTACTACCTTTGATTCCACAGCATCGTCGGCAACGATTGGTATGGAGTAGGGAGAGACTTGAATGGAATATAAAGGAACTCAATCGTATTCAGCAATAAGTCCGGGGTTTTTCTTGGGCCCATATGTAAGTCGTGCAAAGAAGGAGGGAGTGGAAAAGACGGAACGTTCAATTTTCCATCTAACGGCATATTCATCGCACTGTGGTATTAGGGTTTGGGGGGCCTTCCAATAACATGACTAAACATTGCAAGATCCTTTTTGTCCGCGGACAATGCACAATTCATGTTCCTGTTAGTTTGATTTTTTTAAAGCGTCCGATGTTTTTTTTCTTTGGGCCCCCCCCATCCCCAGACAATTCCCCATCGAACATATGGGGGGTATCATGGAAAAAGGTTGAAAAAAATTACCCACCCCACAAACATTGAAGGCTCTACAAAACCCAAAAAATTAGATAACCTAGGATACAATCCCCCAAAAAAGCATAATCACCTAATCCAATCAATGCCGAAGTTTTTTCAAATGTGTAGCAAACAGAGGAGCTTCGAAACAATATTAACATTAAGGGGAATTTTTTTTGCTTTTTTGCAAAATTTGAATTCAAATTTTGTTCACTTCCTATCAGTAATAAAGTGTAAAATTGTGCTCAAAATTAAGTACTCTTCCGGTGTTGCGTTTTCTATGTCACTTATATATATATTTGTGTTCCATCTTTTAAAAAAATACTTAACACAAATTGTTAGTACAAAAAAAAAAACCAAATATTTTTTATTATTCAATAACCTTACTTAAAACTTAAAAGATAGATTATTACCTTCACTGACTGTGGTATTTTCCAACGGAAGAATAGACGGTTTAATAGGTTCAAATCACTGGTCATTTCGCTATCTGAGGTTTCTTTTGGGAAACGCCCTTTAACTGATACACTACAATTCGACGAAGCTTCTCCAAATGTTTTTGGCATTTACTGTGTGGGGCCGGATCCTTTAAATGCTTCATTTAACCAGGGTAGCTTTTTTTTTTCCCAAAGTGCAACTGAAAAAAAAAAAATGGCTGATAATAACACATAATACTTAGATACAAAATACAAAAAAAAAGAACTTTAACAAATATAAAAAGATAGCAAAAAATTCATTTAAAATTATACATGTATTAAAAAAAAATTATTTATAAAATATTTAGATGATGGTTTAATAAAAATATTTTTTTTTTGGTCAGCTATTTAAAAATGTTAAAATATTGGGTTAAAAAATTTTATAATATTTTGTTTATAATGTATTATAATATAATGTATTATAATATATTATAAT
Organism: Listronotus oregonensis; assembly: GCA_019359885.1. Taxonomy (NCBI): domain Eukaryota; kingdom Metazoa; phylum Arthropoda; class Insecta; order Coleoptera; family Curculionidae; genus Listronotus; species Listronotus oregonensis. The sequence goes on from JAHBCN010001915.1 coordinate 51,787, forward strand.
AGGTCTGTTTGTTATCGTTATTCAGAAATATTCCCTTTTTATCTTTTTTTTCACACCTGACCAAAATACACCTTTGGTAAGAGCATTTTCTAAAAAAAAGGGGTAAAACAATATCATTATTTCTGAATAAAACAGACCTAATATTACAATATATTTTCAAGCATGTAGACTTTTATGTAATGAGTGGGGAAAGAATTCCCCAAAAAAAATACATTTAGGTTTTCCCTGGTTAAATAGATTTTTGCATACGGGTGTGCAATTTTACACTTTTATGGGTATGTCTGATTGTTAGTGCTGCTAAAATAGAAAATTTGGGGCCCCAAATTAAAAAAAGGTAAAAAAAATTTGAAATTTTTCTTAAGAGATAAAAAGGGGAAAACAAAACATTTCTGAATGACCCTATATTTTCTTGTTAATTAATAAATAAACAGTTTTTTTTTAAAAAGTGTTAAATGATTCACCGTTTTAGAATAATAAGGGGGGGGATGCAAAAGTTATCGCACCTAACCTCATTTTTTAAATGAAAAAAACTTATATTTTATTCTAAAAAATAACATAATAAATTATTTTTTTTAATTGTAATACACCATCGATGATATTGGTTTTTTTTTGTTAGTCTACGAAGGTTTAAAGCCTACAAACGTTCTGTGGTTATTTTTTTTGGAGTAAAAGGTAGCTTATTGGTACAGAATGTAAAGATTTGAAAGATTAGAGAAAAAAAAAAAATAACTTGGCAGGTTCTACATCTAGATACTCCAGGGTTGAAGGACGGCAAAGTGGGAAATTTGGGCTTCTCTAGATAAGCTAAAAAATAACGGTATCCCCGGACTTTAGTACTTAAAAGGTTTTAGCCTTCATGAATTATCCCCAAATTACAAAAAAGCTTAAAATAACAATTTATTTTCTTATTTCTGAGTAGGAGCTGTGCAAATACCTATAAAGGGGGGTTCCACAACATGTTAGTGGGAAAAAAAAAATCTGTCTTGTAAGAGTTTGGGAATCCAAATTTGGATTAACCTATTATCGTGACTCTCTTAAATTATTTAATTTTTTTTAAAAGATTTGTTTTTTTTACGATTAAAAATATATATTTAAGGACAAAACTTTAAAAAACAACTAAAAAAAAAAAATTTACCCTTTTTAAACTTTCAGTTGACACAAAAAGACAAATTGAAGCCATTAAAATTTGTCTGTTTTCAATTTATATACCTTATCTGTTTTCTAGCTAAAAAAATAAAATATCTACTAAAGCAAAAATGTACAAAGGCCATAAATCTTAAACTTTTAAAAAATTTGAATATATTTTCAAACCCCTTTTATTCAATAATTGCAATAATTCCCACCGTTGCATATCTATAAAAAAAGGGATCCCCCAATTCACTTTTTACAGGCTGTACTGGGGAAAGTATCTCTTTTGCCTCAAGTCGGTACTCGCGTAAAAAATGCGTATTTTTGCATTTTTTCATATTGAGGTATTCAAATATTTTCAGAAATATGTTTCCCCCTTATTTAAACAGCTACTGGACACAGAGCTGTATTATACTAAAACACTTAATTAATAAATAAATTTAAGGTATTTCTACAAATTCTTCGTTGGTTAAGGTATTTTTGTAACACTGGCTTTTGTTCTAGTCACTACGCTGCTTATCCATTTTAATTTGATGCTTGTTCTTTTACTGGTAATAACTCCTTGATGGAGAAAGTGGATTTGGTCTTAAAATATATTATTTAAAAAATAATACAAAAAAGCAGCTGTTTGGTCGTATTTGGTACGAAAACGTATATATTTTTTAAAATATCTTGTGCAAAAACCCAATCGTCACTCTTCTTTTTATTTACACCCGTAAATCTATTCGTCTCTGTTTTCAAATTACCACTACAGCGTCCAATTCATAAATAATTTTTTGCAAAAAGTTTTGTACCTCTTTGATACAATTCTAGAGCCTTTGGATGGTGTTTAAAAGTAAAAAGTTACTGAGGCAAACTATTTAAAATTTAATAAATTAAACAAAGATTTGGAACTTATATAAACACCAAATTATTTATTTGCCTCTGTTTTTGTTAATTCCGACGATCACCTGCAAAAGTTCCTAACGCTCTGGAATTGTTCATTTTGCATATTTTCACGGCTCTATTAAAAAGTCTTTAAGATAATTATGACCAGACTTTCAACCTTTCTTCTATAATGACCTATGGTTCTTTTAAAGGAGCTAAAGACGCCTAGAAAGACAATCTTGATTTTAAATTTCTGCGCTATTTGTAAAACTTCAAAATAATGCTAATTGTAATTGTTCTTTTTTAAATATTAACATTTTAATCTTAAGTGATGAGTGCTACTTTATAAACCATACTTTAGATTATTTTCATTTTTTAAAACTTTTTAACTAAAGAAATTAATTAAAAATTTTTAAATTTTTAGTTTAAGTTTTTTGGGCAGGACACGTTTTTCCACAATTTAAATTTTAAATGGTAAATCTTTTCCAAATTGACCTAGAATACTATTATTTTAGAATACGCCCCAGAAATATTTCGGGTAATTTGGCAACACCTTGTAGATATATATTTTAGTTAATAAAAAAAATCTAAGTTGCACTACATTTAGCCTGTTCGTTGCGGATAACACCAAAATTTATTCGCGAATTTATTCCTAAAACCTTCTTAGCGTAACTTGACATATGTAAAACCAAAACAAAATTCTTCATGAAGAACTTTTGAAGTTCTTCACGAATTAGAAGGTGCTTAATTTTTCGTGAACTTTGACGTGAATTCAATATTGCCAACTTCAAAAACATAAAGTGCGGTTATTGTATTTGGTTTTTTTAATTTGTGACTATTGTTCTATTTTTTTTTGGATTTTGGATTGCAACTTCATTAAAAATTTGTGCTGCTGAAAAAAAGGTGAGTTTCTTTAATTTAACTTATAGATTGTAATATTGATATAAATAATTTGATTCAAAATGTCAAAATTATTTCTAGGTTGACAAGGGTGAACTCTGAAAGTTAAGTGGTTAAAAAACTTCGTAAAATTCGGAACAAGTGTAAAATCAAAATGCTACAGGTATTACACTAGTTATTTGGGGTTTAGAACTTAAAAATTTAAATTTTTGCTCAAGTAACGTTAAGAAGGTAATTGGTAGCTACTATAGACCTTTCCCTAAACTTGTTTTTTAACCGACTTAAGAAAAATACTTTATCAGTTCGAGACATATGTGTGTAATATTATTGGAACTGCAAAATAGTTACATATGATAATATGTGTATTGTATGTACGTTTGGCCAAACATTTTTCTAAAACTAAGTATCTGGTTGGTCTAGCAGTTTTTATGATATGGACTAATATGTGTAAGTCTAAGACCTGACTTATTGATACGAGCTACGGGTGTGGTGTCAAAAGGAAAATATGATGAGACGTTGGTCAAATTTAACAAAATCTTGAAAAATTTACAAAAAATCTATTACTACTTATTCAAAAAAACTTTCCTGCCTTCTTGTAGCATCATAACCCATCGTGGGTCCTAGCTACATCTACGACTCGTCCCCACCTATCCCTGTCCAACAAAAAAAAACTCCAGTTTTTAAATAAACAAACTAACCACAACTAACCACAATGAAATCGAAATCAAAAGTAGGTACAAAACAAATTAGGGGCTTACAATATTTTTTTGAGGTTGGCGGCAGCAAAGCAATCAAATATAAAACTTAAGTAAAATAAAAACGAAGGCTTTGTTGGCCCCCAAAAAATATCCTCCTAATTCGTTTCGTACCACTTTTATTATTTCCTAATTTTAAGTTAATTTTTTTAAAGTCGGTTTAATTTCTTTTTAAATAACCTTTTTATTTTGGATTTGCCAATTTTATAGGCAAATGAACTTCAATTAACTTTCTTTCCACACTTTACAATTATTTAAACCCTTGTAAAGCGCATTACAGAATGACAAAAATTTCTCACATACTTTAAATAACACTTCGAGCAAGATTTAAAAATACAGACAGAATCACTTGCCAAGGAAAAAAAATAAGTCAGAATAGTCAGAACAAAAATAGTACCATTTGCCACAAATTGTTTTGCGGTACATTAAACTCTGGGCGATTTGTTTGTTTGTTATACTGTTTAAATAGTAACATATGTACGCATACTATAAATAATTTTTACATTGCATTGGGCTTTTGAAACTATTTACTTTACATTGAATTGTTGTACCAACTCTGTGTGTAACTCTAAAAGTAATAATTTTTTGTAAACAAACATTTAATATTTGGTCTTTCCATCGTAATAGGTAAAAATAATCTGATGCATAAGCCAGTAACTAGTTTTAGGGTTTAATTAAACTATTAAACTAAAATTTATAAGCTAATAAAAGATTTAATATGTCTGTTAAAAGTTTAAAACATTTATGTGATTTTAATAGATTTAAATTAATTACCTTAAAAACTAATGCTTTAAACAAATATTAGTTTTTTTATAAGATTATAATAAGGTTTTGTGTACTAAATAAAAAGAAAATTACCACTAGAAAAAGATTACGGACCACTATATATTACGTTAGATGCGAGAAGGGAGGGAGGAGGTCAATAAAATGTGAAAATGGGGAAACAAGTCATAAGCTTTGTGACGTCACACCTGTTTATCCACTGATATAAACAATCTATGGTCTCAGTTTCATATATTAAAGATTTTGACTTAAATGCTATTTATATTATCACAAATGCTATAGAAAGAAGTACACTTGATAGAGTAGATTGACAAATGGCGCTTTTCAGTTGCGAACTTATTGGTGTTATATTAAAACATGACATTTTCCCGGGTCATATCTTTTTTCCAGCAATTGAACTATTTGGAGCCAATGGGTCAGTAACGGTTTTCTAGTGGACAGGAGGTTTTACCCCTTTCCGTTTTGAATAAATAGACGGCGGAAAAAATGACAGCTATTTTTAAATTTCCGATCTTCAACACATTGGAAGCAAGTTCCTACGATGACTATTGCCCCAATGTCGAGACATACCAATTTAAAAAAATCAAGGGCATCTGGCTTTATATTTTCTATTATACACAGCCACAAAACCATCACATGGAAGGCAAATGAATGTTTTGCCCATCACGAAGATTTATCCTCAAAGTATTACAACTAAAACGTACCAGGGAAAAAAGTTTGAAGGTTTATGAAAGGCCAAAAGCTGTAGAAAAAATTGCCCCGCTCAGGGCAGCAGGAATGGGAAAGGTCCCGCAGAGTGCGCAATGAACATTGGTGGTCCGGATTCCCCATAGTTCTTTGTTACCATGTAAAAGTTGACATCATCAAATTTAAACTAACATACTTTCACTATTTTTTTTTTTTTTTTTTTGCACAACATTGTTGGTTATTAAACAAAAAAAAATTTTAAAAATTTAAAATTATTTTGTAATTTGGGGGTTTTATATCATCGGTTTTTAAAATGGAAAGGATAAATGGCCTTTTTTTTAGTCTCCCTTCTAATTAAATGGTCGATATTTTTGGGGGTTTTATTTTTACAAAAAAACTTAATAAAATAAATAAAAACACGACATTTTTCACAAATTTCAAACATTTTATGATAGTGTCATGTAAAAAATTGATGCTATTAGCCGTTACTATGTGGTAATTAATCATCATGAAGAACACTGATAAATAAAACTACTATATTTTTTTTCCTCAAAATATATTCACAATTTTTTATCAGTTTCAACTCACGAGTCATTTTTTAAACAAATTTTTTTCAGACTAAAGTATCAATACAAAAATAAGGTGAATTTTTTTACCTCTAAGTGGTAAATATATTCTCAGGAAGGGGGAGCAATTAACAGTTTGTTATGGTTTGGGACAGTAAATAGCGGGGAAAATACAAGTTCGGTTTGGTCATTAAGCAGATGTACATTATTATTTTTTTGCCTTTGTATATTTCTAGAGATTCCAGATGTTTAATTTTTGACCCTTGGTGGAATAGTGTAATATTTCGATATTATTTAAAATAGGGAATTTGTGTTTTTTTTAAAATGATTAGCAAAGTAAGTCTGTTTTTGTAGTCTATATGATATAAAATGTTCTAAATAGCGAGGTTTTTATGCTCCTACCCTTTGTCCTATATAAAAGTTATCACATTCTGAACATTTCAACTTATAACTCCTGATTTATTAAATTTGTTGGTTTTATCTTTAGCGTTATAAATAATATTCGATATATTGTCTAAAATTTAAAAGCAACTTTAAAATTGTTTGGATAGAGTTTGGCTATGTTTTCTGATAAGGTGCCGCAATATGATAAGGATACATACTTTTGGTTATTTTCTTGATCTTTAATTTTTGGAAGATTAATTGAAAAGCTAAGCGTTTTTGTTTTTTGTTTATTAATTTCTTTATGGTTTGTTTGGAGAATTTATTTGATTTGTCAAATTTTCAAAAGGTACAAAGTTCTTTCTGTAGCTCTTCTTCAGAGAGGCAAAGAGATTTCTCTATGTATCATTGAATTGTTTAAGGGTTTGGGTAGGGTGGAGAGTCATTGGGGATAGTAATACCTGTAAATGTTGATTTTCTATAAACTTTAAAAGTGCACTATTTATTTACGTGGGATATGGTTAGGTCTAAAAATTTATTTCATTGTTGTTTTCTTTTTTTAAAGTGTTAATTTTGGGTGAACACTTTAATATAATGTAAAAATTTGAAGTTGTCTGTTTGTACCTTTAAAGCATGCGGGAACATCGTCAAATATCCGAACCAAAAAGTGAATATGGTTTTTGCCTAGATTTGAACTGAGGATTTTATTTTCTATATCTGACATGAAAATATCTGCCAAAAAAGGGGGGTAAGAGGGGGAACCCATTAGTAGGCCTTTTGTTGTTGAAAATTAAACAAATGTATGTGACAAACATGTTTCAAAAGGGGATAGAATTTCGGTAGTAATTATAGGATTAATATTGGATTTTTGTAGAATTTCATCAATAAGTATTAAGCATTCGTTTGTTGGTATATTAGAAAACTTTGCTTTTATGACAAAGGAAACTAATATTGAATTATCAGGAGTTTTTTTGTTAAGTTTTTGAACAAGATTTAGTGAGTTATTTAAGCTATTTTTTGGTTTAAAATTGGTTAGTTGTTTGAACATTGAGTTTAGGGTATCTTAATTCTCTAGGGGGAAATTTTTGTATGATACGACTAGGCGAATAGGGTTTCCCGGTTTATGATTTTTTATAAGTCCATATGAACCCCCAAGCTCCCAAACTATTTTATAAAAAATGCGTCATATTCCCTACAGCCCATCATTGGGTAGGAGAAGGAAACTTTTCTGTAAGCGTGTAATTATTAATAAGGCTAACAGCTCTTTTTTGAATGGAATCAAAGATGATAAGAGTTGTAGGAAACGCCATTCCCCAAACATGGAATATTTGAATATTTAATACAAATTACAAATAAGAGGAAAATCTTTCTCTTGAAAAAGCAATCCAATATTTTTCAAAGCAGCTAGTATGAATTAAGTTTTGTCCAGGTTATTCTAAAAAGTAACGCTAAAATTATTAAATTACTTCTTTTTGCAACATCAAACATGACTGTGTCTTAAAGCATTATAATGGACAAGATTTTTAAAGCCCCAATTCAAGATTAGTGTAAGGTCTAGTAAAAGAGATATTTGCATTGACCTGCGCTTGTTTTCCAAATCGGGCTTATAGGCTGTCTTAAGAAATTAAATAATAGAGTGGAGGGTACTATCGTCAGCAAAACTAATAATAGGATTGATTATAAAAAAAAATCGTTTGCCGCGCACTTTCCTTAAAATAGTGTTTATATTAAAAATTGGTGTGACTGAATTAAACTGTTACACGTTGATAACTTCTGCAACCACAAAATAAAATTACACATGGCAAAACAATCAAAATTAATACGGCGCAAACGACAACGAAACATGTAATTCGCTTGGAAGGATCGATGAGACGCCGACAGCACAGCGCGGGTATGGTTTCATACGTGCTGCATCGTCGCACACTAATGACGTCTCTGTAACGTTTCCCAAAATTTTAACCGGAAAACTTAGTAAAATCAACAATAAGTCTTCCGATGAATCAGTTAAACCCAGACGCGCTAATTAAGCCAAATAAAACAATATTACTACAAAATATAAATAACTAACAATAAGCTGCCGAATATGTAAGCTAAACATTTAAATTTCAAAACATGTAAAAGTTACTACACCTCAAATTCCAATTACCTTAAGCCAGTAAAATAAAAGAACAAACAAAAAAACTAAAATTCCAAAGTAATGGACATAATCCTCGAAATAAACATAACTTTCTTGAAATCCACAGGGCATCTTTATATTATGTAGCACTATTCAAAAAAATAAAAAGCAGCATACATTAAATTAAAAAAAGCTAAACATTCACAACACTTTTACACACATTTCAAATAAAACGAACATAGGTTTGGTTTGACCTGGTAAAAAACAGAAATATCTTTTAAGCCAAGACTGTGCCAATAGCACTCGGAGCAGCCAAAAATAATTATATTTTATAATTGTAATTCTTAATAACTTTCAAATGCGCTAAAATTATTGCTAAATTTAAGATATCCAAGTAATACAAAAACACAATGATAATATTAAAACAATTTACCAAATGTAAATTGATAAGAACAGGACGGGACGTGTAAATTCATATGTCATATTCACTTTGCATATTTATAAATAATGTATGTATTTTGGTAGAAAATGCATAAGCTGTATGATTTTAAAACCCAATTCATTTTTAATATTTTTGTATTTTGAAAATTTTAAAAATGTATTAAAATAATAATATTTATATATTTTTATATATTATTATATTAAGAAAATAATATTAAAAAATATATAATATATACATATATATATATATTATAAATATATATATATATATAAATATTTAATATAATATATTATTATTATATATATATATATTTTATATATTATTATATATAATATTATTATTATATATATATATATATATATATATATATATAATATTATTATATATATATATATATATATTATATATATATATATATATATATATATATATATTAATTTTAGCACTTGTAACGTTAAGCAAATTTAGACGTATCCAGTTGATGCGGTTGTTATCAGTTTAAAATTAAATTTTATACTGCCTTTTGTATATGTATATGTATTTAAATATTTTACTCAAAAACAGCTTTATTGACAAACAATATCGGGAGACGAAGTAGTATATTACATAATAAGTGTGGTAAGTAGATTTTTAGCGCACGTAAAATAAAGTTTGCAAAACGAGCCAAAGGCGAGTTTCACTTAGGTGCGCTAAAACAGTTTACCACTCGAGTTATGTATAGTATTTTATCTACAATCATCAGGTTTTTTTGGGATAATACTTTTTCTTTGACGTTTATCCCAATTAACACCAGAAATTGATTAAACTACTAGTTACCTCAATAGGTGTGAGCCATTATCAAATTACACCACCGCAAAAGAAAGACATTTTAATCGGCAGTCGTAAATATAGGAAATGTGAGCAACTGGACTATTATGTTTAACTTTTAGGTATATTATCTGTATGTTGGGTAATTTACGTGGAGAGTAATAATTGTTAAACGATGTTTAAATAAACGATTTTCGAAAAGTCCTTAGTACAAATGATCTTACCGCACTAGTGCGGTAAAGTAAGAGTTACCACACTAGTGCGGTAAAGTGACACTTACCACACTTAAAATAGTGTTTGTAACCTTAGTTACCGCACGGTTGAAGATAAAAGTTTTTTTAATTAGGTAAAGCTTTTTCAATTCCAGAAAAAATACAATGAAAAAACCATAGAGGGTTGTAGATTTCAACGCTTTTCCAGGGTAGCAGATACTTACAAACCTTGTTGTAAGGAAGCCTTGAAAAACATAAACATCTATCCCAAACTTTATGCGTCCAAGTTTGATAATATAAAATAATTTAATTGTATTTCTTCAAACTTAACCGCCCCATAGGTCAAGAGGTAAGAAGTTTAGGACATGTATTTATGGAAACTTTTTTCGTATTTTTTTCTAAGGTGCCAGTCTGTGAAATTTTTTGCAATATTAAAGAAACGGCTTTTATATATAAAATAATATATCAAATAATTTGTTCACTTTAATGACGTATAGTGGTATGCTACCTTTTTTTAAATTAAGAGTTCCTGTTTAATACATTTTTTTAAATCTCTCATTTAACCATACAGATTAATAATAAAATAATTACCTTTAGCCAATAAAGTAATCCCAAAGCCAATATAAATATAAAACATATGGACTCTTCAATCGCCATCGTTTAAATTAAAAAGAAAAACTAAAAACTCTACAGAAAAAACGAACAAGTAAAAAAAACGTTTCTACTATAAGACAAAATAAACACAAATGACCTCGGGTGCTTCATCTCAAAAAAGCTAAAAATAAGACAAATACTTTTGGCGCTAGTCTGCCCAGAAAACAATACCTTTAAACAAGTGTTATAGCCAGAGTGATATACTGAAATTGTAAATATTCTAATATAAAAATAAACTATATTTAAATGTCAACCAAGTTGGTAGCGTAGTAAAAATGTTAATTAAAATAAAGTAAAACACTCGAATAAATATATAAAAATTAGGGTTGCTGTCGAGACGGTAAATTTTTCTCAAAGTATTTCGTTCTCTTTACCAGATATTTTGATGGACAACGACAAAAAAGTTCTAAGCTTATATAAAAAATTGATTGTAAAAACAAATTAAAAATTATATGAAGTAGCATGGATCAGATTAAACATTTTTCTAAACAAGAAATATGTAAATAAGGTCTAATGCCTTATAACTTATAAGTACCAAGAAATTCCTTGTTCTTAAATTTGGTTTTAATTGAAAGCTTATCTTTTAAAAATACGATTTAAAAAAAAAGTTGGATGGTTAATATTTTTCTACTAAATACACTGTTTTGAAAATTTTTATTTTGCGTATTTAAATGCATACAAATACATTCTTTCTACATTGACATTGAGATTTGTCACTTTCTAATATAAAAATAAGTATCAACAGTGTTGCCGGATTTAATAAAATTGGGCCAGCAAGTTTTCACGTCTAAAATATAATTGGGGAAAATAAAAAGCCGCTTTAACTAATCAAAACTAACAATGAATTTGTCTTAAAGGTCAGTCATTGTTAGTTGTGGTTAGTTAAAGCGACTTTTTTATTTCCACAATTATATTTTAGAAGTAAAAATGCGAGGATCCATTAGAAAAGATTTGGCAACACTGCACGTTTTTATATAAATATTTAAATTATACGAAGAAAATCAATGGTAATTTTAAATTTTAAAATTGAAATAAAAAATTAAAACCTTGTTCAATTTTCAATTTTCAATTTTTTTTATCGAAAACTACTCAAGAGAAGGTAAGCTTTACGTAAAAATTTTAAAAAATTCAAAAATCGATGGTACTTATATGACACCAGAGTCCAGTAAATATATACTGGCTGCTTTAATATCGCATTCTTAAGGGACTTCAAGAAAAATAGACTAACATAAAAAAATTCTTTAGTGCAAAGTTGTGCGTGTTCTATAAATTTATTTCTTTAAGAGTATAATTAAAGAAAATGTGTCAAAACAAACAAAACTTGGAAAATTGCTTTTACATATGTGTCCATAAAAATTTTACCAACCAGTTTAAATGACAATTACAAAGTCGTTTTTTAACAAAACGCCAAAAATTATGGATTTCATTAAACACTGTGACGTAATTACAATTTAAGTTCCTTTATAGTAATGGCCAATAAAATCTTTTTTTAAATCGTTTATTTTTACATTTAGTGGTGGCAGAAAACACTTTCTTTTATAATAATGCAAATAACCGTTTTTTAATAAACGATATGGTTACATCAAACGACAACAAAACTGATTACAGTAATCGCTACAATCTTAATAAAAATATGTTGGTGGCTTGAAAAAAAATTAAAACAAAATACAGTTTATACTTAAATTTAATATATGTGACCCTCAAGTGAAAAAGATTTAGATATCGTGTGACTAAATTTAATAATGACGATATTTTTGATGTCACTACACCCTGTCTTTATAATATTTTAATCGCGAGCTTAGGAATTTGATTTTATTAGATAAGAACTTGGTTCATTTTCAATTAAACTAAAAAAAGGTGTGCCAAGCTATACACTACATTTTATAAAAAATAAATATGCAGATAAAAAATATTTTTGCCCAATTCTTAACCCTGTGTCCCTTAGAATTAGCTTGTTTCTATAATTGTTTTGTTTTTCAAGACACAAACACAACATGTAAATAATATGTATAGTAGTACTAGCGGTACAACTGATATTTTAAAAGAAAACTGCATTTTGTGTTAAAAGCAAGTCACTTGGTACAGGAGTAGTTAAGACCATTTTAAGTCATTTGACCCGTAGTGATTTTTGATTTGTCCCTTAGGAGGCGGGGTGGGGGGTGGGGTTAACGAACTATCTCTTAAATTGTTGAAAATGCCGATAATGATAATCAGAGTGCCTTTTTTGCATAATCTGAGGTCAAGGAGTTCGAATTTGTTGTTATTTTGTTTATTTAAATTCCAGAGTTTAATATTTCGCACTGTTATTGCGGTTTTTGAGGCAAAATTTGTAAAATTATGATATTTAATACTTTTGCTCTATTCAAATTAATTTTTAGTTAAGTTGATGGTAATAAATCAAAGTAATTTATTTCAAATAAATTTAAAAAAAGGCCTTATGAAAAGGAATTGAAAAAAATAAATTTAAAATTAAAAATATATATTTTTTAATAGGAGTTCGTCGTCAGGATCTTCCAACTAAAAGTAAGGTTTTTTTTGTGTGGCTAAACCATATGGACAAAAAATTTAATTTTTTTTTTACTTACAGGAAAACTACCTCGTTATTGGAAAGATTATTTAAGACATGATGAAAACAAGGCTGAGTTATTTACTTTTCTTTCTAAAGAACTTCTGGTATTGCTGAAAGATATGGACTTTGTCACTAATGTTGGTATGGCAGTCCAATCATCTGTTGCTGTAGGATCAGTTCTTCGTAACATCAGTCTTGAAGGCTTGGAAGAAGCAGATGGAAGAATAATTCTGCATACAAATGGATATGGTGTGCAGTGGAGTAGAAAGGATTGTCATTCGCAGTAGTGACACTAATGTTTTGGTACTAGCTGTGTCATTTTTTCATGACTTCCAGACGAAAGGACTGAAAGAACTATGGGTATTATTTGGCACTGGAAAGACTCGTCGATACGTATCTGTACACAATCTGGCATCCTTTCTGGGTAAGCGCAAGGCTCCAGCTCTTCGTTTCTTTCACTGCTTGACGGGTTGTGATACAGTGAGCTACTTTGCTTCTCGTGGAAAGCGTACCGCATTCTCAGCTTGGACCAAAGAGGAAGAGACGGAGGCTTTCTTTAAGCTAAGCCACCCAGTAAATTTACCATTGCCAGATGATGCACTCCATACGGTCGAAAATTTCATAGTTCGGATGTATGGAGTTAAAAATGACGAAATTACCACCGTGAATGGCGCTCGGCAGTTTATGTTTTCTACTTTAAACCGTCCTCTACAAGCCATACCCCCTTCCCGAGGTGCATTAATAAAACATATTAGTCGTGCTGCATATCAGGCTGGATAGATTTGGGGAAGGGCGGCCGACCTGAGCAAACCACCCACGCCGGAAAACTGGGGTTGGACAATAAATGACGGTAAATGGCAGCCTGTCTGGACCGATGATCCATCGATTTGGGCAGAGTGTAGGACTCTGGATAGGTGCGGCTGCAGCACCAGTTGCGAAACTCAAAGATGTAAGTGCCGCCGTTTCGACCTTCCATGCACACCCGCGTTCAAGATGTGCAAAGGTTCTTGTAGAAACCAGGCGTAAGTTAACAAGTCTTTATCTATTCTTCGTAAAAATTCCTTTTTTTCTTTTTCAGTAAAAATGTGGGAGATACAGAAGAAATGTTACATGGCGATCGAGAAAAAAATTCTCTTTAAAAGTCGATTATTTATATATTTTTCTAGTAAATTTTATGTTATTGTGTATTGTTTTTTTTTGAAAAATCTGTTTGTAATTAGTTATTTTGATTTGCCATCATCGGCTTTTCAAAAATTGACCATTAATTAATTAATTGATCATTAAAGTACGAATTTTGAAAATTATCAAATTTTGGACCAAAAAATACGTTTACAGTGCCAAATTTCAAAAACTAAACTTTGGATGTCTAAAATAACTATAAATCTAAACTCTACGACCTCGAATTATGCGAACATGACTCTCTGATTGTTGTTATCGGTTAACATTAGCAATTTCAACAATTTGAGGAGTAGTTCGCTAAACCCCACCCCCACCCCGCCTCCTAAGGGACGAATCAAAAATCACTACGGGTCAAATCACTTAAAATGGTCTTAACTACTACTGGGCCAAGCGGCTTGCTTTTAACACAAAATGCAGTTTTTTTTGCGTACCGCTAGTACTATAGGGCTTAATTTAAGATCCCGTTTAACAGGAATTAATTTTAACTTTGGATTTCTAAATGGACTCCGTTTGTTTTTAGTCCTTTTTTTAATTTCAAAATGATATTATGAATTAAACCACCTGCCACTTATAACTGTTTATTACGTTAAACTATTTTTATTTCTAAATTTATATTTTACCCCTGTGAATTCGTTTAATTAACTAACTTAAGTCCGAAGTAAAAAGTAAACAATAAAGGGGGTAAATTCACTTGTCAAAAATTCAGCTTTATATCTGAGATTTACCTTCTAAATTTAATTGCGATATTATTAATACAAACAAGATATAGTGGCGAGCCACTTCTGAGGGACACTTAATATAATAAATTAACCCCGTCTTTTTCTGTGATCCGCTTGATTGTAAATTTTTAAGCAACGCATTTTCAAAAATACGTTCTATTTTTGGTTAACAATTTAAATTACATAAAGGTGCATGTTTTGGGTCTGCGCTTTTTAAATGTAAAAACCATTGTGTACATTTCCCAAAATATATTTTCTTGGTTTTAACCTACATTATTCATATTTTTTTATGCTACTACTGTGTTTTTAAATTTGTCCTTTTTGGAAATTTTTAGCATTTTATTATATTTTAAAACGTTGTATTAATTACAAGTATTTATAACATATATTCATTTTTGTGATTCTTACTGGTGTATTTTTATTACCGCTGTTGACATCCTAATGCTGTTTCATGAACTAAAACTACACAGGCTTGCCAGAAATGTAGATGAAATAAACACAACCTTGCTTTTTCTAATAAAAATCTTGTTATATTTATAAAGCCAACACTAATTAACATATCGGCGGGCTGCACCTTTTACTTTCCATAAAATATATGGGAAAAAAATATATTAAAAATATTAATTTAGTTTGTGTAATTAAAAGAAATCTTTGGTCATAAAGTGTGGCTTTATTTTCTAAGCATAAAACAAAAACCTTTAAAAGTCAATCAAAGTATCCAATATAAAAAAGGGCGGTTTGTATAAACTTTTAAGTAGCTTTGTGTAGGTAATGATATAATGAAAGTATGTATTTAGTGCCTATACATTGAGCCTTGTTGGTCTTTACTTTAAGAATCTATACAAATGTATGGACAGATTTTAAAAAAAAGTTAATGCTTAAATCAAATCAAAGTATAAATATGATAAAGATATATAATAAAAGATATAAAAAGTAGGGAAATATAATAATTTAGAAAAAGTGTGTTCTGTTTTAAATGAAAGGTAAATAGTAATACTATATAAATATAGTTATGTTTAATCGATTAGTACGTTAAAATTTAAGCAAAGCAAAAACTAAAAGGGGTTATCAAATGTTGTTTACAAAAATAAGTAAAACTGGTGTAAAACTTACCTTAATTTCACGCGTTTCCTTCACAGCTTTGCCGTTGTGTGACCAGGTTAGAATCGGCGGTGGCAGGCCGGATACTTCGCACTCCAATTTTATTTTTTGGCCTGCCCGGGCCATAACATTCGAAAGCGGTGTAATGAAGACGGGAGCTTCTGTTGGCTCCAGGGCTAAATAGGAGGAAAAATAATATTACAATAAATTAATTATTTATTTAATAATATTCCGGATAACATACTAAAATATAAAAATACAGATATATTTTTTATTGCAAAGTAGTATTTTTTTTGTTGAAACAAATTCAAAATTATTGGAAAAATAAAAAAATATATTTTTATTACATGTTTGATACCGCAATCACTTAAAAAATATCAAAAAAAAATTAAATTGTATTTCTTAAGTAGCTAACGCTGGATTTTATACCCATATAATTTTTCTTTCCTATTTGTATATAACTATAAATGACTTGCCAAGAAAAATAAACAAAAAATCTACATTCGATGCTTAGTATAAAAACCTCGTATTTTCAATTTTAAAAAGGTGGTTTTAGATAGAAAATTACGCATATTATATAAAACAGCTATTAAAAAAATCCATCTGCGCAGTGCTGCTCTCTACAGACAACAACAGGTACCACGTATATCAGCTGTTCCCAAGATTTATTGGATTTAGTGTGAAGACCCTGTATGTCCAAGGAATATTGTCTGCATTTTTTAGGTGTTCTCAGTGTGTTAGTTCAAATTTAAAACATATAAAAAAATTAAAATCTTTCTGGACAAAAAAGTGCAGCAAATCAGTTTTTGGTGTCTTCTGTAAAATTTATATTTTTTGCCATACGAGGTTTTTATACGATTCTAAAAAAAATGTTTTACAAGTAATACATAATAGGGATTAATAAAGTTTTATTGAGTACTAGGGCCCGGATTTCGGAACGAGCTTGTTCCCTATACATTTTTTATTTCTGGTAAATTCATTGGCGTGCGTATTAAGGAGATATTAAATATAAATAAATTTAAAAAAATGTGAAATAAAAACATAATAGGAGTGTTTTACAACTTAATTGCATTACATGATATAACTAACGTCTTTTCAAAGTTGGTTTCGGTAAAATTGGTTCTTTTATAATTTAAAATATGTCTAAGTATAAAAAAGCTCCTTTCGACATCACAGCTTGTAACCGGAGTAAATCGAAAATGATTTTACAAGTAAGTTCTTTTATTTTGTAGTGCCTCAAAAATATGTTTTATTTCTAAAAATCCTGGATTTCTTTCCAAAATTTTTTGTACATACAATTTCAATTTGTCACCAATTTCATTAGGAACAGATTTAAGCTTGTTTTTAGTGATTTGAAATACACAAAATGAAGGCACTAGGGGGACATTTTGTTTTTAAAACTGTTCAATCACATTCGGAAGATATCCAAAATTTTCAAAAATAAATTTTAAATTAGATTTAACATTTGGTGCATTTATAACTTCTTTACCTTTTTTCACACTTAAAGCATCATCCTGTAAACTGTCAATAACATTTTTTACCACATTATAATTTATATGGTAATATGTTAACTGCTGATAGCCATATTTCCCCTTGTAATAGAAGGTAGTGGCGGTAATGCGACATTAGGACACATATCTTTAAATTTCGTAATGCGCGCAGGTGGCTTAAGATAAACTTTTTTACCTCGATAACTAAAGCATCAATAAGTGGATAAAAGTTACGTACCATTTCGACCATTCTATGTAGGGCATAAGCTAAACATGTCAAATAAAGCAATTTGGAAAAATGTTCTTTTAACTGTCTTCCTGCATTCAGCATATATGCAGCACTATCCGAAAGAAACAAAACGCCACTTTTCTGAATAATAGTGACTGACAGTAGTAAAGTAATACTTTCTACTACAGATTTTGTTATTGTCTCACTATTGGTTTTAGAAAGAAATTTACTGTTAATTAAAAATGAGTTTGCAGGTTCGTGATAACTTAAAGGTGCAACTAAAATATTAGTAAAATATCTTTCCTTGATATCAGTGGTTTCATCGACACTAAACCATAACTTTTTTTCTTCCATATTGTGTCGTATATTGTCCATAGTTTTTAAAATGGACCTTATCAACATAGTTTTATGCAGAGTTGATTCGTCTGGTACTTTTCTGTGTTAGTATTTTTTCCAAAAAATGTCCTCGTGGACCAATAATTTATTTTATTAAGAAGAATATCAGCTGCAATAAAAGTTTTACACAAATCCACGCAGAAGTCTGCGTAATGTTCTCGTTCTGTAGATTTGGATGCCCCCGGAAAACTTTGCATATTTTCTAAATGTTGTAAACCTTAAACATGTCGCTCAATTTGATATGGTTTTGTACAATTAAATTAACCAAACTCCAACTGCACCATTTTCTTAAGCCAGGCAATGAGCCTGATTTGAAAACCAAGCGTAGGTCAATGCGGATGTCTGGGGCGCCAAAAATTTTGTTCAGTTTAATGCTTCCAAAACACAGGCAGGTTCGCTGTCGCGAAAAAAGTCTATCAATGCTCATCCGTTACATATAAGTGACGAAGTTTTGCAGAACAAAGAGTCATTTATTCTTGTCGCTGTTACTTTTAAGAATAGCCTTAACTGGCACAAACACATTACATCCATAGCTTTAGCAGCTTTATAAAAACTTGAATTCCTCTTTCGAGCCAAAAGGTATTTTTTTCCAATCTGTATACCCTTTATGTATTCCAAATTAGACCTTATTAAGAATATTATTCTTATGTCTGTGGAATGGCGTCTCCTACAACTCATTCAGAGAAGAGCTGTTCTTCTTATAAATAATCCAACGCTCACAGAAAAGCTTCGTCCTCTTGCCCACCGACGAGCTGTAGGGAATCTGTCGCTCTTCTTTAGGTATTTTCACGGCTTCTGCTCAGAGGAGTTCCAGTATAATACCTCCTCTGGCAGCTCCCAACGGAGCAACACTTGGTGCAACTTTTATGCACCTTTTTACAGTTTAACTAGAGAGGCCCTGAACTTCCTGCTTTCGTAGTTCCTTCATCGCTAGAGTGACCAGACTATGGAAACTGCTACCCGCAAAAGGTTTCCCTTCTTCTTCCAGTCTCCAAATATTTAAGTCCCGTGTGATAAAACTCCCTCTCACCACACTTAAGATACCCACGGTACGTTAGTGCTTGGACCACAGCCTTCGTGGACTGACAAAGATAAAAAACACCTCTTTCACTTTCAAATAAAAAAGTAGAATATGGAAGGAGCCACTCCAACTTCATTTTTTTTAAGTTGCACTCATTATTTTTTTGCCTGTAAGCGACTTACACCTGTTTAAATATAACAAATTATTTTGGCACAAATATAATATAATTTACCCCTCGATTTACCCTATGTAACGGAACTGGTTTTTACGACTTCACAACAAATAGGCCCGGAGAGTTTTCGTACTGCACTTGGAGAGTTGCATTTCCACCAACAAAACTATGTTTGTGGGGTTAATTGCATAAATATGAACCCTAATAGAGGTTCAATCAAATATTTGTACATTTATAATGAAAGTTGCATAGTATATTTTAATTTTAATTTATTTCATATAGTTTATATAAAAGCATTATAAAATATCATACTTTAATTCTTTTGTTGTTGCAAAAACTCCTCTAAATTTTTTACTATTGCCACGGCTTTTGTATTATTCCACAAGAAATCACACCGAATAAAAATACCAAAATAAAAACCATAAATGCCTAAGAAGTTGAGTTATTTATTGCATTATTATTTTAAAATTAGCATAATAAAATTTTATTACAGCTTTTTGGCCAGATCGGATCACTTTCGTTTAGCTCCCAGAGTATGGGGCACACATAATCAATTGATCCTTACGAGCTTGCAGATTCACTTAAAAATAATTTTAGATCCTTTAAATAATAGGAAAGTTATTTACGTTTTAGGAACCAATTTAACATTTTTTTAATACCAAAAAATTATATATAAATATTGAACTGTAAGAATAGCCAAATTATTTTATTTGGCCTTTAGAACTAAAAAGATTCTAAAATGTATGACATGCCACAAATGATAAATTAACTTAGTGCATAGTGTGCGTACTGCTTTTAATTACACCGAAAGCTAGCTGTACTTTGATTTAAATTAATGTTTACACATTTTTTTTTCCAAATCCTAATAACGGACATAAATTTGATTTCGATACGTTAATTGCCTTTATTTTTAAAGGTCTTAGAAGTATTTTTTTACCTAGGGCCTGGACCAAAGTAATATCATGTTGCGAAAAAGCCCCAATAGTATTTTTTAGTTAATGAGTTCGCCCCAATAATATAGGATCAATGATAAAACCATTATAATATAAAACTAAGCTTCTTACCCGACCTTCATATGAATATATGCTTTCTGTTGTTGGGTTCATACAAAATTCATTTTTAGTCTTGTGCCAAAATAGTAGGAGTAATCAGTAATAAAAATCATAATATCTAAATTTAAATATCAGTGGGATAATTCACATTTCTGAATTTCTATTTTTATGACCCGAAATAAGAAATTTGATGTACGAAAATCGAAATAAATAAAGTTTTAAATCCCAAAATAGCTGTGCCAAAATAATTTTCTTGTTAGACCTATTTTATTTTCCAATTAATAAAAATTGGGTTTAAAAAAATGTGTGGTTGTTGAGGCAAAGGTTTTCCGAAATAGAAAACGCATACTAAAGCACTATTTAAGATTTTGTGGGTGTTTGTTCTGGCTCTCAACACCTAAAATAATGAGTGTGACGTTAAATAATTGTATTGTTGATTCACCAAGTTACCTTTGGTTTTTATGATGATGAGTTTTTATTGACTTTCAATATAATTTAATGTTTTGCATTCTGCTAACTACTAGCTACTTTAGAAATTGTACCGAAGAAATCTGCTTCAGGATATAAAAAAAAATATTCGTTTTTTAACGATTGATGTTCCCAAAAAAACGTTAATATATTGGACAAAAAAGGGTTTATCTAGCATATTTTGCCGAACTTTCTAAGAAGTTGAAGCCGTCTCTAATATGGTCCAGATATTCCATGCTGAAAACGATGATAAAAATAAAGCAAAATGGGACATCAGCAAATTTTATACGAAAATTGCCTTTATCAAGCAAAAAAAAACGGGCATTAAACATATCACCAAATTTTTATCCGAAGCTCCGGATAACATATATTTCTTCCATAAAATTTTGGCTATTTTTGAAATTGCTGGAGCTCGCCGTTGTCATGAGCTAACAAATTTAACTTTGGATGACACTGAAGATAAGAAACATATCTTAGTGGTTAACATTCCAGACACAAAGACACATGTAACATAAACCTTTGTTGTTTCCGGTTAAAATTATATTTACTACTACAGAAAATATATTGAATTGCGTCCATCAAACACTAGCCATCGAAGATTTTTCATAAATTATCAAAACGGTAAATGTACAGTGCGGTGCGTGGGGATAAACAAAATCGGAAAAATTTCCTCTGATATCCTTAAGCTTGAAAATCCTGAAGGGTATACCGGACAATACAGACATTACAGACCTAAAACGGCACGGAGGATGGAAATCTTCTTCGGTTGCAGAAAGTTGCATAGAATATTTAATAACACATAAAATGGAAATTGCTAATAAAATTTTAACAAATAATGTTTCGAAAAATAATACTATAAATTCACTTGAGCCGACGCCATGTCTACAACCTGCAGCTACAGATACTTCTTCCAGCGGCATCATAAGTTCTGGTTTATTCATCTGCTCAAACCGTTCGCCTAATTTAGCTTCTACCGTAAATGTACAACATGTGACAAAACGTACTTTTAATATAAATTATTATAAATAGCATTGTAAAATATGTAAAAGTTGTAGTTTTTCATAACATTTTTTATTATTACTACTGTTTATTAAATTTTAAATTTTATCTTTTAACTTGTGTTTTATTTAAAACATATTTTTTGTGTCGTCACCCGTAGTACGTTCGTAGAAAAAATATAGTTCCTTACACTTGCGGGAATATTTTTTTCCCGCACTTGTTTGGAAAATAGCTATTTCAGGAATGTAAACTAAGATATCTCAAAAATTGGACCCAATAAGTGTCCAATTCTGCTTTCTTTGAAGATGTAAAATGTTAATCGTGGAGTATTAATATGAGTCTTTAAGATTAAGATAAAGTATAAAAATGTCACCTAATTTTACAGGTCGGTCAAAAATTTGGAGCTAATAAAGTGATAGGGGGCACTTTTCGACATTTTTTTTTCTGTGACAAAGTAACCCGGCAAATGATGCTTTTACTACTAAAACACATATTTTACCCTAGTAAATATTAACAACTCCTTAATCTGGTATTAGGTATAAAATAAGATGTTTATTTAACCATTATTTTGCCTAAATGACTTTTCCAGTATGTTCTAATGTAAAACGTAATAATTATTTCGAGCCTATAAAATTATCTATTTTCTTTTACAAGTAGGTTCAACGTACTGTCTGAAAATATGTTGATTGACACACAGTAGTTCTAGACTTATGTTTCCGTATAATATTTTAGAGAACTTTTTAAAAATAATTTTCCTGACCTACATGTCTGTAATATATCTATAAATAGGTGGGTGAAATTTTCAACGTATTTGGTATTAACAAAAAATACATCATTTTTTGCGAAAAAATGAATAGTTTGATTTGATGGTATTGTTTTACCGCCAAGAATTTTTGATAAAATTATGTTACTTTAGTAATAACTAAGAATGACAATGTCTAGCTCTTTTAAATCGTTTTCTAAAAGATAGTTATTATAGTCCGGGAGGCCACCGCAAAAAAGTAAGCCAAAAAATATTTTTTTTATATAGAATTTTTTGTAGCCCCTTTAGTTTTTAATATATTAATAATTTAAATTTATTATACGCAAAGATCTCAAAACAAGTTATGAAAAATGTATAAAAAAATATGCTTTTTAATAAGCTCTATGAAAAAGGTTATATACACATTTTTAATAAAATAAGTAATAAAGGAGATATAAGCCAAAAAGTGATTATGGCCCTTAA
Organism: Listronotus oregonensis; assembly: GCA_019359885.1. Classification (NCBI taxonomy): domain Eukaryota; kingdom Metazoa; phylum Arthropoda; class Insecta; order Coleoptera; family Curculionidae; genus Listronotus; species Listronotus oregonensis. Next base: position 74,705 of record JAHBCN010001915.1, read on the forward strand.
AAATTTCGCTAATAACAATATTTTTTTGGTACAAGTAAGTATAACATATATATGTGCCTAGGGGCAATGGGGGATAAGGTGGTGGCACGGATATTTTATTTAAATTTTTTATTCGAATAACCGTATCCATTTTAATCCACTTAAAACTTTATTTTATAAAAATTAAACTTATTATTCTCTATCTGGGTGTTATATACCTGGCAGGACGCTTAACATTTCTCGATTTTCTATGCTACTAGGTGTACAGCTCATCGTTTAAATATTTTTATTATCGATTTAGATAATAATTTAAATAGTTAACAAAGACAGTTACTTGTTTAAAATGATCTTGAAAACATTTTACTCATATTTTTAACATGAAAAAAAATTATAGTTTATTTAGCATTAAACCTTTAAATCATTTCTCTTATTAAGCTATCCACTTCTTCTAAGCCTAAAGTTGTGTTTATTTAAATAATTGTATTTACCTATTACTTCAAACTATAATCAAATTAAAGTTTAAACATTTCAATTGAAAAAAAATCATTAACTATAAAACAACAATCTTTTGATGTTAAAAATATGATTAAAATTTTCTCAAGGTCATTCAGAACGAGTTATTGCCTTTATAAATATTAATTATTATTATTTAAGTCAATAATAAAAATATACAAACGATAAGCCATATACTGAGTAGCATCGAAGATCGAGAATTCTTAGGCGTCCTGCCAGGTACATCTAGATAAGTAGGCAATTTTTTTAAATAGTGTTTAAATTTGATTTAGTTAAAGTTTTCGAATGGATCGGAATGGGTACAGTTATTGGATCAAAAAACTTAAATAAAATATCTGTGTTTCTCCATTGCCTCGAGGCACATGTGAATTAGTTTGTTTATTAGCGAATAATATCCAAAATCACTTTTTTGCTTATATCTCCATTATTACTTATTTTATTAAAAATGTGTATGTAACCTTTTGTATACAGACAGGGGCACCCTACTAGGTATATAGCAACGGACCGGACGAATTTGCAATCGTCCGCTATTTGTGTATGCATTCTTTTTTGTTCAGTAAGAAACAACAAAGTAACACAATTTTCAGTTTGTTGGGAATTATAAATGTTTTCAAATTATTTCGCCTGGCGAATTTAAGGTAAGAACACGTGTGTTTTTAAAAAATCCTTAACATTTAAAACCTAAAATGGATATTTATCAAATTGAGGAAAAAGTTAAAATTGTTCAGTGGTATTATGGGGGTAATTCTTTACAGCGGGTAAGAAATATATTTGCTGAGAATTATCCTAATAGGCCACACCCTGTAATTACTACTATTTCAAGAATTATAAATAATTTCCAAAAATCCCGTATTTTTGGAAATTATTTATTGCGTTTCTCCCAGAAACCATAAAATACAAAACGTCCAAGAAGTTAATGAGGAACGGGAAGCAAAAGAAATTAATTTGATGGCATTAATTAATGAAAATCCAACTTGGTCAACACGTGCGCTTGCGGATGAGGTTAATTTAAGTACAAGAACGGTGAGGAGAATATAAAAAAATAAGTATCGTTCATACAAAATTCAAAAAACCCAAGAAATTTATCCTGAAGACAATATCATGAGAATGGCGTTTTGTAAAAACATGATAAATAAGGCAAATGAAAATGAAGATTTTATTCGAAACATTGCCTTTACTGATGAGTCCACATTTTCACTATATGGTAGGCATAATCCCACTCACCACTCGTTATTGGTCTCAGGAAAATTTACATAGGTATTTTGAACTTAGAACTCAGCGTCCTCAAAAGGTAAATGTCTGGAGCGGAATTTATGGGGAACATGCTATTGGGCCATACTTCATTGATGGTAACTTAACTGGTCAAAAATATCTTTTGCAACAGCAAATAGTTCCAGAAATTAGACGATTGGCAGGTCCTCGATTTAATGAAATGTGATTTCAACAAGATGGCTGTCCAGCACATAATACACGTTTGGTTTTGGATTTTTTATATAATACTTTTCCAAACCGTCTTATTGCTGGATTGGGAGCTACAATACCGTGGCCCGCTCGCTCTCCTGATCTGGCTCCTAACGATTATTTTCTTTGGGGTTATGCAAAATCCATAATTTATGGTTTTCGGGAAAATCGCGCTATGAATCTTGATGAATTGCGTTTAAAAATTCGCAATGTTTTTCAAACAATTACACCTGTGATGTTAAACAATGTTCGAAGAAGTTCCTATGATCGCTTTGGACATTGTTTAGCGGAAGGCGGTGAATTGTTTGAATACTTGCTTCATTAATTAATTTATTTAGATTTTTTTTTGTTTTTACTTAATTTTTTTATGAAGAATTATTTTTTAGTTTTTAGTTGGGATTTTTTAGAATAACATGTTTTCTTTCCTTAGAATCAAAGCAATAATTTTATTATTGTTTTGATTCAAAAAAACTCTGATAAGCAATAGCGAATTTTATCTCGTACACGCGTAAATAATTATGAAAAACATGAAATACGGCAGTACATCCCGTCCGTGGTTACAAAGTTACTGAGGATTAAAAGAAAGCGCGCCGGTTGGTCGCGCGAACCTCGGCTGCAGTGCTTAGAGGGTAATCGCAAATTCGTCCGGTCAATGGCTATATACCTAGTAGGGTGCCCCTGTCTGTATAGCTTATTAACAAGCATATGTTTTTTAAAACATTTTTCGTAGCTCTCTTAGTTTTTAAAATATTTGCGTTTTTATTTTAAATTTAAATCGTTAATATTTCAAAAACTAAAAGGGTTACAAAAAATTATATACCTTTTTTCCTAAAATCAATAGTTTTCGAATTATATTGAAAAAACAGATTTTTCACGATTTTTTTTAGGTAAGAAAAAATGCAATTTAAATCCGCTGAGCTGGGACAGCAGTGCGGCTGAATTGACTATAGTTCATAGTAATATAAAAAAAATGTTTCATGCATATCTCTTGTTGGTTTGGTTTCTTGCGACGGCCTCCCGGACTGATTCAATTCTATTCTATCCAATTTGGAGATAGTTACCATTTGATCACTTTTTCTCAACAGAATTTAAATGAGATATTTTATAAATAATTTTAATTCGTTTTTTAATTTATATAAAATTATTTCTATAACATATTTCCATTCTTTAGATTAAATAAAGTGTTCTTGGGAACGCCGATGCTTACTATCTGTTGCGAATTTTTTTCCCGAAAATACTAAATACACGGTGAACTATAAAAATATAATTAAAAAGAATGTATTGTATTTTTAAATTGTACGCTATATTAAAAGATTATTTTGTTTCAAAAATGATTTAGTTAAAGTAACTTACTTTTTATTTCAAAATAACATACAATGGTTTTAATTGTTAACATGACATATGTGCCACGATTTAGAAAAAAAGATAAACTAACACTATTTAATATGACTTTTTCGTAAGATGATGTCAAAAAAAATTAAAATACCAATTTTTAAAATAAAAATAGTTTAAATAAAATATTTTATATCGTAGACTGGTAGTTAGCTGTAAATAAGCTTTATGATGGATACACAATTTATTTCTACTTCCTTATGTTTTTATAATATACACCTCCATATTAAAACAAAATAATATAAATTTGACCTACGGTAAAATAGACATTTAAGAAAAATATTTATTGGCTTTACTTACCTTCTAGAAATTTAAAATAAATATATAACGTTTGCATAGACAACACCTAGTGCGCTTAAGTTTTTATTCTTTTGTACATGTAAAAATAACCCATTAATGAAGGGTGCGCCTAAACCTTATGCCCTTATTAAAAAGTGTAAGTGTACAGACAATTTTAACAAAAACACTTTCTAAAAACATATGACCTTCAAAAGCGTTAACCTTTAGATTATTTTTGTTTCTTTTTTAAATGCCGTTTAAAATGTAATTTTGTCGTACAACCTATAAAAACTAATGTCCATTACACGATCAAAATAATACATTTTAATTTAAACTTTTTTTGTTCTGGCCCATTTTAAGCTTTCTAAACTTTTTTCTCTGTCCCCTCTGTTTTCTTTTATTTAAAGAATTATATTGCCCATTCCATATCGCAACCAAGTATTTTGGACTGGTTAAGACATATTTGGCAAAATATGTTAAAATGCTGATGCTGTATTCTCCCTTACTATAATAGAAAAATCGGCAGATGCGCCATCAAGTATTAACTATATTTGATTTCTAACCTTATATTACTTAAAAATTAACATAAGGTTTATTAAGTACATAAAAAAGTGACAATTTTTTTTAAATTAATGAAAAAATGGTAAAAAAATCAAAATAATTGAAATGCGACTAAAAAAATAACTTTTTCCAAAAAAAATTTTCTACTTTATTTAAAGATTGTATAATAATTTTCAACAAAGGAGATAGTATTTTATTAAATAGAATATGCGCAATTTTTTTAGGAATAATATATTCGGTAATTATTTGAAATTAAATGGTTGGTTGATATAGTTTCAGATAATATTGAGTTAATGAAATAAAGTAAAATTTTTAGTAACGAAATCTTTTTTTTTTACTATAAAACAAAAATGGTAGTACTTTCTTTAAAAAATTGAGGGAATGTACATATATTTGCATTAGATCATAGTTATTTTTATATATTTGGTTAGTTAGTGTTAAAATAATTTTTAAGGTCAATAAGATTTAAATTTTGTTTTTTTTTTGTGAAAATCATTATTTTTTTATGAAATGTTATTAAACGGAAAAAATAAGTCAATTTTGTGTTGGGATTTTTTTTAGATAAAATATCTTTAGGCGCGAGATAGATAACTAAAAAATTTTAAAGTTGAAAAATTAAAAAAAAACAATTTTACAAGTTCCCCCTATTTATAAAAATTTGCTGTTTTGTACATAAACACAGACTTAATAAATTGATTTTACTTGCTTATTTTTTCAAAGATACGTCGGTAGGTCAAATTTTATAAATTAACTTTTGTTTTGCAGTAAAAATTTATCGATAAGATGCAGTTTTAAATATAACATGTTTTATATAAAAAACTACTTATTACAAAATTCTTTATTATTTTTAGATCTTTACCAACAATTGCAAAGAACTTACAATATAACATTGTAATATATTTATATTTTTTTTCTACAAACGTGTTAAAAATTCAATTTTTACGCTATCTAGATGCCTTAAAAATGTTACTTTAAACCACTAGTGCATTAAAGTAACATTTTAAAGAACTAGTATTAAAAGTGAAATGTCAATTTTTGAAAGGTAACGTCAACGTTTATTTATTTACTATCATTTATATTTATTGTACAATTCAAACAACTTGAAAAATAAATTCCTTTTACAGTTCTAGCATGCTCCGTAGCTGAGGTAGATTGAACAGAAAAAACCGCATTTTCACCAGCATCAACAACGGTTGTTAGAATTTATTAGTAAATGCCAACTTCAATAATACCGGCACACAAAAAAAAGTTGTTTGTACATTTGACCGGACCCACCTACGGACGTGTATTTCGACCCGCTGAATCCGAATTTGAAGTCCGTTTCGCCCGGTCACCATCCAGATTTGAGTAAATATTTTTTTATCGATGTGACTGCAGTTTTTCGCATTCATTTTTTTTTTGGATTTTGCATTTTACTCAAATCTGGAGGGTGATCGGGCCAAACGGACTTCAAATTCGGATTCAGCGTGTCAAAATACATGTCCGTAGGTGGGTCCAGTCAGCATGGAGGTAAGTAACACGCGGCATCGCCATTCGGGATGCCCATTCGTATTTTTGAATGTAACACGCGGGCTGGCCACATGGAGGTAAGTTACACCCATCATTGCCATTCGGAAAAGAGGTTCCTCTAAGTAATTTATTAATGAGGAGAAATAAAACCATTTTAGTCGACTTCAAAAATGGAAAAGGTTTTCAATTTGCCCGTATGTATTTTTTTTATATGTTTGACGATTACTCCGTTGTTCAAAGGTCAATTTTTTTGACTCTGTTTTTGTTCAACTCAGGAGTATCTAAGATGATCCCATTTAAATTTTGTTCGAAAATTCATTCCTTAAGGGGATAAATAGGGAGATGGTATGTCTTTTCGACGGTATTCGTTAAGAATATATAATTTTACTCTTATTTTTAGTGGCTTTCAACAAATGGAGAAAGTTTATTTAAAAAAAGACATATATTTCATTCTTAGAGGGGTAAGAAGAGGATGTTTTTTAAACTCGGGTAATATTTAGAGGAATTTAGTTTTTACGCTTAATTAAAATAGCATTCAAGTAAAATGAAGTCTATTAAAAGAAAAAATATGTTAATATTTTATAGTTTTAATCTCATTTTGTATGATTATGAAATGGACCAACATAACATTTAGTTTCCTTTATCGCTTTTTGAAAAGTGGATAAAATAAAGGATAACTATTTAGAAAAAAATGTTTAATAATTAAAAAAAAATGTAAGTATCATAATAAAAAAATAGTTATATCGCTCTTTTTCTGTCACCCAATCCTTTATTGTTTCCCACATATTTGCCAAGCGAATGTGTGCAACTAGCTTTGAAGGGCCAATAAAGGGAGCATATCAATTTTTTGCTTGATTGACTGTGGATTTTGGATGTTTTTGCGGTAAAAGAGTATAGTGCGAAGTAACACTCGATATCACCAGCATTGTGCCAGTAAATTGGCCAGCTCGCGTGTTACTTTTAAAACTACGACCGGCATGCCGAATGACGATGCTGCGTGTTACTTACCTCCATGCGTCCGGTCAAATGTACAAACAACTTTTGTTTTTGTGTGCCGGTGATTGACAAACATGTTAAGAAAGCATACAGTCATAGTAACTAATTACACTGGCACACAAAAAAAGTTGTTTGTACATTTGACCGGACCCACCTACGGACAAGTATTTTGACACGCAGAATCCGAATTTGAAGTCCGTTTGGCCAGGTCACCTTCCAGATTTAAGTAAAGTGCAAAAAAAAACAAAAAAATTATAAAAAACTGCAGTCACAACGATAAAAAAAAGTTGTTTGTACTTTTGACCGGACCCACCTACGGACATGTATTTCGACCCGCTGAATCCGAATTTGAAGTTCATTTGGCCCGGTCACCCTTCAGATTTGAGTAAAATGCAAATCCCAAAACTGCAGTAACAGCGATAAAAAAAATATTTACTCAAATCTGGCGGGTGACGGGGAAAGAGTTGTTACTAAATTAGTTAGTAACGAAATTTTGACTAAATGTATTTATTTGACAGATATGTCAAATTTCATAGCTAATTGATGAAATCAACAAACGTAGCGATATTGCGTGATAATGATAAAGCTTACGGTTTTTTGCATTTTGTGATGTAACTATTAAAATCAGACATAGAGTATGCTACATCAAAAATGTTTAGAATTTGAAGCAGAATGCAAATCTAAATAAAAAAATAGGGGATTCATTTAAAATAAGATAGTAGGACCACGTCCAGACTTTCTGAAACAGACTGTACAAAAATAAGGAAGATTTTTAAAAATATTATTTAAATACATTAAACTTTTATACCGAACTTATTTTTCCCAAACGTCAAATAAAAAAGTTAATGGGGGGTTACATTTATAACCGGACACCCTGTGCATAATAGTATATTACATACCGAGAGTGGTAAGAAGCCCATTACACACGATTTCGAAAATTACGGTACGAGCGTGAGCGAGTACGTAATTCGAAAGAGTGTGTAATGGGCTTACACTCGAGTTGTGTACTATACTTTTTCTACGACTTTATGTTTAGTTTTTTATAAATAAAAGCAGAAGATTATGTAAACTTTAAGTAACAATACAAATAATAATACAAACATTTGCGTTGTCAAGGCGATGCTATTTGTTTCATAGCCAGCTTTACGTAAAATCTATTGAAAGTTTTCAAGATTTTGGGGGCTCGCGGCTATGCGATTGTGGAACTGTTACGTAATATATATATATATATATATATATATATATATATATATATATATATATATATATATATATATATATATATATATATATATATATATATATATATATACGTAACTGCCCTTACGCACAGTTTGGCTTCTTACAGTATAGTGTTTGTAATTAGAGATTTACTGATAAAGTAGACGGTGAGTAATTAGGTTCTTACTAATATAGGAGTAGAAAAAAATGTTTATACATCAAATAATTGTAATTGGGGTTAACGGTAACAATGGTGTCATGCAATTATATTTAGATAGTTGTCTGACATTCTCGTTACTTTTATGTCACTAGTCTTTTTAAAAAAAAACATGCACAAATGATATTAACTTACGTGTTACAAGCAAATTTGCTGTACTCTGCGCTGTTCCCAAATCATTTGCAGCTTTGCATGTGTATTCGGCCTTGTCATCGGGAAAAATTTTCTCGAACTTCAAAATAGCGTCTCCATTGTTATAAGTAATAATATAATCAGGAGAATTATCAATACATTCATTATTTTTAAACCATTGTACGGTTGGTAAGGGATTTCCCTCAACTTTACATTGAAACTGAAATGAACTTCCCTCTTTAGCAACGCCCGGTTGAAGCATTTTAACAAAGGATGGGGCAATTAGTTGATCTTCCGGTTCGGCTTCTTTAACAGATAATATTGCTGAAGTTTCAGCAGTGCCTGCAGAATTAGTTGCTTTGCACGTGTACTTAGAAGAATCTTCTGCAAATGTTTCTTCAATAGTCAAAGAACAAATACCATTTGAGAAAGAAGTATGGTAATCAGGATTATTTTCAATACGGACACCTGATTTAAACCAAGTTATGTCAGGGGTGGGATGACCTGTAACTTGACAGAGAAAGGTAAATTTCAAGCCCTCTTCTATTACGGCATCGCTAAGAGGGGCTGTAAACACTGGAGATTCTTGAGGTTCCTCAACCATTGGACTTTTTTCTTTCTGAAATGATTCTACCTTGTGAATCTCTGTTATTTCAGTGATTTGTACAGATTGTTGTTTACGAATTTCTTCCTCAATTCGCTTTTGTTCTTTTATCCTAATCTCCTCTAGTCTGATTCGTTCTTCTTCCAGTCTTTTTTGTCTTTCTTCTTCCTCTTGCTTTCTAAGATCCTCAAGTCTAGCTTGCTCAGCTTGGCGCAACTCTTCCAATCGAGCTTCCTCGGCTTTTCGAATTTCAATAAGTTTTGCTTCTTCCTCTTTCCTTTTTTGCTCATCAATTTTGGCTTGTTCAGCTCTTCGTTTCTCTTCTTTCAATCTGGCTTTTTCTGCTTGAAGTTTTTCTTCTTCCAGCTTAAGTTTCTCAGCATTAAGCTTTTCTTCTTCCAATTTCATCTGTTGAATCATTTTCGTTTCTTCTTCTAATCTTTTTTGTTCGGCTTTATGTTTTTGTTCCTCAAGATGTTGTCTTTCTTGTTCTAATTTTGCATGTTCTGCTTTAAGTCGTTCTTCTTCAATACGTCTAGCTTCTTCCACTTTGCGCTTCTCTTCTTCAAGTTTTTTAGCATCTTCCGCTCTTCGCTGTTCATCCGCTAATCTAGCTTCTTCCTGTCTAAGACGTTCTTCATTTTCCAGTCTACGCCTTTCTTCTTCCGCTTTTTTAGCTTCTTCAAGAAACTTAACTTGCTGTGCCCTAAGCTCTTCGACTTCTTGTTTAGCGGCTTCAACTTTTCTAGCTTCTTCGGCCAAAAACGCTTCCTGTTCCTTTCTTTGTTTCTCTACGATTTTAGCCTCTTCCGCAAGTCTTTGTTCTTCAGCTAAGCGTTTTTCTTTTGCAATTCTGGCCTCCTCAGCTATTCTTGCTTGCTCAAGCTGTAATTTTTCCTCAATTAATCGTTTTTCTTCAGCAAGACGCGCTTCTTCGGCTTTTCTACGTTCTTCAGCTAGTCTTGCTTCTTCCGCTAACCTTTTTTCCTCGGCGATTCGCCTCTCCTGTGCTAATTTTTCTTCTTCCATTTTTTTTCTTTCTTCTGCCTTTCTAGCTTCCTCCTGCTCTCTTAGTATTCTTTGTTTTTCTTCTTCGGCGGCAATAAGGTTTTGAGATAATTGTCTTAATTCATTGCTTATAGAAGCAAAGGACTCAAGCATTTCTTTATTGCCACTTATCACAGAAGCAAATTTTGTTTCATCTGGTCCATATATTTGATGAGCAAGTGTAAGAATTTTTTGAATTCTTTGATCTTGTATGTGTTCACCGGGTTGCAGAAAAGAATTTATTTCTTGAAGCAGATCATTAGCTTCTTCAGGTTGCTTTACTGATGTGGATTTACGGGCGATGAGAACCAGCAGCTTGCTACCTTCCCTAAACCAATCATTGGCCTGAAATAAAATAGGATTTTAAAAAGCACAGCAAACAAGTGTCCTGTTTGAATAATTACCGGTTATGGCAACAAGCGAAAAAGTTTTTAGAAAAGTCATGTATTATAATATAATGGTTGTTTAAAAAAAATAATTATCTTGGTATTTAGTTTAAAGTGTTTTACGCAGGGTGCCGAAATGCAAAGTTTTACAAAAGTAGGATCAAAGGGTATTAAAAAAAGTGACTAAAGTTGTCATGTGTAAAAATGTAATGCCCACAAAATTAAAACCTAATAAAATAATATCACAATTTATTTCTTAAAATCCAATTATATTTTGTTAAATATTAAAACGTCTTTTAATTACTTGAGATAATACAAGCCTCTGTCTCACCAGTGGCAAAGCGTAAAATAAAATTTAGGGTGTACAATTTTTAATTTTTATCAGGATAATTTTAAACCAAGCAAGTATTGCTGAAAAACAGTGCAATGCATATCAAAACAATTACCTTTCCGACTACATATCCGAAAAATTTATATCTAATTATCTAATTTAACTGTCATTTTCCTAATTTCACAACGCCGCTGCCGGACGTTGGGACTCGAGCGCGGTCGAGAAAAGAGCATGCGTGCCAATATTCAGGTACGCAGATGGAAATTTGTATAATAAGGAGAGTTTATGCACTGCATGTTTAGTTTTTTTTTGTATGTTGTCGCTTAAATTCCTAACTTTATGCATTTCAACAAAACAAAATAATATTTTTTTGGATAGACAATTTTTACCTTGTCTACTCATGGGCTTCACCACTGTTCCACACGCTTTCTGTTAAAATTCAAAAGTTTTTTTAGATAACTTTTATACTTAATTAAAAGATATTTTAATGTCGTCTTTAAGACAGAACTTATAAAATCTATAAGAATAAAAATATCGCCTTAATAATAACTATAGAAAATCTGGCGTTGTTTAATAAGTAAGTCCCTAACTAGAACTTATTAAATTTGGTTTAATTTGCCTATGTATTTTCAACATAATTTGTTTCTCTTTTGGCGCCTTAAAAAATCCTATTAACGAAAGCCCACAACTTCTATACTAGGCGGAACTTGGACATTTATCTAAGCAAATTTGGTTAATTCTGGACATTGTATCTTCTTGTTATTGTAAAGCCAAAAACCCACATCAAGATCAAAGAAAATAAGAATTTTCGTAAAATAAATATTTTTCCAAGTCTATATATTATGTATTGCATAATACAGGGTGTAATATAAGTGATTACTTTAATTTTAAGGGGTGATTCCTTGTAATTTTTTAAGTAAAAAAGTTCATATAAACATATGTCCGGAGACGCTTTGTTTTCGAGATACAGGGTGTTAATTTTTTTTTTTTTTTAATGAAACAATTAACAATGGAACTTTTTTATCCGTTAAATTTTCTACATATTTATCTTGCTTTGTTTAGAGAAAATAATTAAAAACCATCTCTCAGCACGTCTCTGGCCTCCATAAAAGAAATAAAATGCTTGAATATTGTTCTTATTTGGAATAATATGTACATGTATAAAAATAACTCTAATAAGAAAATTCCGATGTTTTTACATTAACATTTACCAGGTACTGTTAGTTAAAAGTGTTTTAGGGTGCAGATAACTATGAATAACGTCGAATTAGTTCAAATGCATTTTATTTATGGGCTTGCAGATAAAAATGCTGCAGAAGCCCGTCGACTTTACCACAAACGCTTTCCCAATAGATTAATTCCATCAGAAAGGACTTTCTTAAGACTCCATGCTTGACTGTGCAAAACTGTATCTTTAACTGCTAATGCTGAGCGCGTTGGTAGACCGAGAATAATAATGACTCAACAACTAGAGGAAGCAATTCTGCAAGCAGTGGAAGACGATCCGACAACTAGTATGCGAAAATTATCTTTACAGTTTGACATTAGCCACCAAAGTGTTTGGAGGGTTTTGCACTCAAATTTACTTTATCCATACCATATTCAACGGGTGCAAGCACTGTTGCCAAGAGATTTCCTGCACGATTAGAGTTTTGCCGGCGGTTGCTTCAAAAAATGCGCAGGATACAAATTTTACGTCTAAAATTCTATTTACAGATGAGGCAAGTTTTTTACGGGAAGCCATCAGAAACTTCCACAATAATCATTTTAGGGACTACGAAAATTCCCATGCCATTGGAGAAAGTAGATTCCATCAGCAGTTTTCGGTGAATGTTTGGGCAGCAATTATTGGTGATCATCTTATCGGACCGCATTTTCTCCCTCCTCGGCTGGATGGTGACACTTACAGACAATTTCTAGAAAAAACATTGCTAGGTCTGTTAAAAGAAGTACCACTAGCAACAAGAATCACAATGTGGTTTATGCACGACGGTGCACCTGCTCATTTTAGTCTTGTCGGTCGAAACTATCTTAATAACATTTTTCCTCAGCAATGGATTGGACGGGGGGGACCTCAGCTATGGCCAGCACGATACCCAGACCTGAATCCTCTGGACTATTTCTTTTGGGGATATCTGAAATCCTTGTTTATGCGACACCAGTTGTAAATGAAAATGATTTAAAAAACAGAATTGTAGATTCTTGTAATGTCATACGCAACATTCCAGGAATATTCCAACGTGTGCGACAATCGATGGGAAGAAGATTGCATGCTTGTATTGACAGTCGTGGTTCTCATTTCGAGCATTTGATTTAATAAAAATTTGATTATATTTAAAACTCAAGTAAGTTTTTATTATTTTTACAAAAAATAAGCGACGTGCAAATAAGCCAAAGGATACCTTATAAATTTACTAACAAACTGCAAAAATTTCAACAAATTTGGTAAACGTGTTTTTATGATATTAATGAAAAATCGATTTAACAAAAAAAATAACACTCTGTATCTCGAAAACGAAGCGTCTCCGGACATATGTTTATATGAACTTTTTTACTTAAAAAATTCAAGGAATCACCCCTTAAAATTAAAGTCATCACTTATGTTACACCCTGTATATATCTTATTATTTTATAGCAACAACAAATGATAAATATATATTTATTTAATTTTTGGGCATTACTTTTTTAGTAACTTTTTTTTAGGAAAAATTAAAAAAGCAAACTAAATGACTTTTAGCGGTGGGTAAGTAAAAAAAAGTACTAAGTATTAATATAGACTATTTTAAAATTAATTCCACAACAGTATTATAGGTATTGTTTGGGTATTACTGTACCTGCCAACCTAGCAAGATAATTTTTATTTAAAAAAAAATCTGGAAAAAGTAATAAACTTCACGAAACACACAAATATAGAAAATAACCGCTGCATAAAACAGCGTAAGCCTTGATTTGGTTATCAAATATGACAGTTACTTTATAAGGACATGGTAACTGCTATGTAAGGTTATTTACTAGGTTACCAAGGTAATATGGTCATTTTAGTAGTTTTTAACAAATGCTATATATAACATAACCTAAAACTGTAATGAAATATTTAAATATTTTACTTGATTTTAAAATCAGGTGTATATTTAAAAACTAGTATTCTTAGTAGAAACCCGATCTATTTATGACATTCCCTAAATTTCTAAATAGCAAACAGTAGGTCTGTTTGTTATTCAGATATAGTTTACACTATTTTAGACCGCTTTTCGTAAAAAAGGTGTAAAATAGTATACACTATTACTGAATAACAAACAGACAAAATCTTCAAAAAGTTGCAACTTTATGATTACTTTTATGAGGCCATCTTGTATATTAACCCGTAAGTACTATGCACGGGTTCTGAGGACCCGACATACTTTTCTAATGTTTCTTTTAGCGCCATTTTAAGAAAGGGAGCACTCATATTCTATGTATTTTCTAATCGGCACCTGTTTAATTCAGTGCTGTGTCTGATGCGTTAGAGTGCGCACTTGTTTCCTAAAAACGTAGCTCCCCGTGTCTATGGGACCCCAGTTCATATTAAGTAATAATTCTTTTTATAGAAAGGTGAGTTCTTTTTTTAAGTTAAAAAAATATACTTGGAAATATATTTTTCTAGAGTAACTATAAAAATGTATTTATTTTTTATCACACACCTTTAATAATAATATAAAGAATTTCTTTTTTTTTTGCGAGATGTCTAAAAGATGTCTCACAGATCCTAAGTTAGAAGCTATATACAAAGGCAAAAATTTTAGGAACAAAATACCCAATCAAGAAGAAAACATTGAATTATCAAACATTTCAGAAGTAACTGTTAAGAACAGATATTTTAGGACTGGTTCTAGATTATGCTGACTAAAGTGACCAAAAGGAGGTTGACCCAGAAATCATTAGTGATTACGATACTGTCAGTGAGTTTTCAAAAGATTCGGATAATGAATGGGAGCCTGATAATGAAAATAAATTTTCGATGCATACAAACGCTGAAGATATAAGGAAGATAGTGAAACAGAAGCAGAATTGGAACAAGAAATCCAAAAAGAGTATTGGTATAGAAAAGACAAATGATATGGTCCAAAACAGCACTGGTTAAACATTAAACTCCCGCTGAAAATATAATAACTAACCAAGTGGAATCCTGGAGTCTTTTAATAAGCGACCATATGATTGAGCAAATTGTTGTATACACCAACCAAAAAATTGCTTAAATAAGAATCAGATATCCAACTTTTAATTGTCGCCTTCAATCCCGACAAAGATATCGTAAAGCAGTTATTTTACTATCTATCTTGTATTATAACAACAAAATTAATAATGAAATTAAAAAGCCTGAAAGAAACGAATTTTATAATTGCACTATAGCGGGAGTGGGAGCTTTAGACATAAAATGTGCAACTTATTTTACTTCCAGAGAACTCGTCGCTGCCCAATGGCTATTTTTCATTGCATATTAAATATTGCTAGAATTAATAGCCGTATAATTTATCAGTGTAAGCAACTATGTGAGCCATATATTCGAGAAAGAATATGCAACAAAAACATCTCCTGCCAGTTTCGTAAATCCATGGCGAAAATGATTGAAACTTTTTTACAGCTTAAAGAACCTAAAGAAGACGTTCCTATGTCAAAAAGAAAAAGGTGCACCTTCTGCCCCAGCAAGAGTGACAGAAAAACAAACAAACACTGGATGAGATGTAAAAAGCCTATTTATTTACAATGTGCCAAAAAAATTGCCCCAACTGTGCTGATAAGTAAATTTTGTGTTTTTTTTTTTCCTGTATGTTTATATGTATTTAGAAAGCTACAAATAAATATAGATTCAAAGTTGCACATTTCATTTTTTTATGTATAAAAAAACTTTTGCGTCCGTGGGACCCTAGCATAGTACGAAGGTAATATTTTTTTAGCATAGTTGTTAAGGGTTTGAAGTACTATCACTTTGGTAGTGTCTGGTACTAAAAGAGATTTTAAAAAATCTACTTAGAAAAGTTTTAGGTACTAGGATATGGGGCATATTTTTACTACAAATTAGACGGCAGCGAAAGTGTTCTTTTTTCTGGCATCAACTTAAAAAAAAAGAGTACAACATACATCTTCATATGTGACCTTCTTTATATTGTTTACTCCATATTATTTTTTTAGTTTACTGCTCGGATTTTAAAAACTCTTAATAGAAATCATTTAAAATAAGACCATTGTGGGACTAAACAGTAATCTTAATATTTGGTCCCAATTTAGTTTTGCTTATTCAGATCTAATTATATTAAAATTTTATTTAAAAAAAAGGAGCAGCAAAAATAAAAAATAAAAAAATAGAATATCTTACATACGTAAAAAGTACGGTGCTCACAATTTTAATGGGCGATAGTGGAGCTCAAAACAAGTAAAAAACTTTATATGACATATGACAGAATTTTGCCTAAAGACATAATATTTAAAACTTTAGAAGCAATTATTTCTGAAAAGCTCAACCACTGTAAACTTTCGTCTTAATTGCTTATTAGTAGATTCATTTGCCAATAAAATTAACTTAAATTTTAAATGTGTCAGTCTACATTAAAAAATAATAATAATTTTCCTCCTGTCAAAAATTAAAAAAACAATTGGCAACAGCGCCACCCAAAAGTCTTGTGCGTGAAGCTAAGTGAGTCGTACATTGTTATTGTTATTAATTATAAGGAAAGGTAAAAGTACGCGGAAACTAAGTTCGTTGAAGTCATGCTTGTGTAGAAACTAAAGGACTTTATTTTGAGGCATTTATTTAAACTAAAATGTAGTTGTTTCTTTTTTTTTAAAGACGTTTTTTTCTTAAAGCAAAATAAAAAAGTGCTGTTTAAAACATAATAATTTGTGTTCTTTAAATAGATATTCAGCCTAATTTTTTGTCAAGTACGACTATTTTTTAATTACAAGTAAAAACCACAAATACAGTAAAAAAAACGTTATTTTTGCTGCATACCGTAAAAAAAAAGAAAATAAACCAAACAATAATTTATTGTTTTTAAGCTAACAATAAATGTAATTTCAAATTAAATTATATAATAAATTGTAAAAGTAATTTTTATTATTTTAAATCTTTAAAAAAGTTTACAAATGTGAAACCTCGCAAAAAACGTTTGCCGCCTGACTCGATGTGCTGAAGCGGGCGCGATGTTGCCAAATTTTTTAAACTTTGAAAAGCCATATTTCGAAAACAATTAACTTTTTACCCATGTGTTTTTGGCTTTTTTAACTTGGTTTATGCTAATAACTTAAAATATTAATTACACAGGCCCACAAAAAAGTGGTGTGTACTGGGTGTGGGACTAGAATTTTCTGGAGTATTTTCTTTTCACTGAACACGAATCTGAAGTCAAAATTGGGGATCAAATAGCAAATAATGGAGAAAAGGCGAAATTTCAGACATTAACGATTTTTTTAAATTTAAAACGTCAATAACTCAAAAACTATGAAAGATACACGAAACTTTATAGAACCAAACTATGTATTTTTACAAGGCCTTTATTTAAAGTTTTTTGTTTAAATGCAATATTTTTCGAATCATAATCAAAAAACCGAATTTTCAGGATTTTTTCAAGGTATACCTCTGGAAAAAATTTGAAAATTATTATTTTTTTATTTTTGGGTTTTTTCTGTCTAAATTACTAAAAATTTAGGATCCAAATAAATAAAATTAATGATTTATTAAAAAAAAAAATCACATTAGTAAAAAAAAACATTTTTTTCCTATTTTGAACTGAAATTTTTTGTCAACATTACATTTTCGTTTATATCTTCTTTATTGTTTATCTTATTAAAAATGTTTATATAATTTTTTTATAAACATTTTAAAAATCTCTCTTTTTTGTTTTATATTTTTTTGTATTTCTTATGGCTTATATTGTCGTAGGCCAAACATTCCGTGGTAGCAGGTTTCTGTCGGTAAATGTACCGTGTTGGTTTTTTGGGGTTTTCTCGATTTTTTGCTGTTCGACCCCCCATTTTGACTTTAGATTCGTGTTGACCGGAAAAAAATACGCCAGAAAATCTTCGTCCAACACCCAGCACACCACTTGTTTTTGGGGACCTGTGTTATTATTGGTAAAATATTAAACACTTTAACACCTCTATTACCATGTTTCTACAAAAGAATGTATGAATAATTTCATGAAAAAATATGATAAAAAAGTTTCATATTTTATTTATTTATGGCTAATAAACCCTCTAATTTTGATCTGTCACTCTTTTTTCAATAACATACAAATTATTAAAAACTAATAATTGTTAAAAACCTTCTTCAATAAAAGTTGTCAATTTCTAACCAAATCTGGCACATGATATTAATAATATATGGGATATTAATATTTGTTATTCTGACCTCCTCCACTAATTCGAAGTATTTAACATTCTTGTCCAAAATATCCTTAGTATCTTCAGCTTGGTTTTTGACTTCTTGCCATTCAGATTCTACTTCGTAAATTTGGTTTTGTATTTCAGGTGTTTCGGATGGACATTCCTGTTGCAAATTGTCTCCATTGTCCTTAAGTTTCAGAATTCGAAGGTCCAGAGTCTAAAAAAAAAGTTTAAATAAATTTTAAATATATGCTAGCTTACATATTAGGTATTTATCAATAATAAACTACCAAAATAATAATTATTTGTCGTAAAATTTTAACTTTGTATATCAATATTACGACTTTTAAAGCAAGATTATAATTATAGAAAAGAAATTTTAATAAAATGGAGTAAAGTAAAAATGCAATTAAAGTTTAACGTGCTCTTAATATTTAAAATATATGTGTATTATAGATCGGGATATTTTGCTAAAAAAAGGTGTTAATAAGTATGTTACTATTAAGGAAAACTAAGCAATATCGGTATATAACCATCACCAACCTACCTCAATTACTCTTGTAAAGTGTTTAAAGTTATCACAGGCAGCCTTAGATGCACTTAGAGATTCTTCACCCTGGCTTCTAACTTCAGTAATTTGTTGACTAACTTCTTTAATACTCTTTTTAATTTCTTGAGTTTCTTTCGTAAATTCACCAACCTTGCGATATGTTCTAATTACTTCGTGTCTTTGACGCCACTGATTTTCAAATTCGGATCTTCTAAGCTCCAACACATACTGAAGTTTATTTATGTCTTCCTGGGCAGCTTCCGCAGGTTCCTACAAGTTAAGAATAATATATAAAAGGTTGTTCAATAATGTATTCACCTTCAATAAAATTTGAAATGTAAGATTTGTTTGCGAGTGCAATTCTGAAGCAGTTCAGGGACTACTTGCATGTACCGGGTGTCCAAAAACAAAGGACGCCGGCTGTATCTCTAACCATTTATTGCACAGCGTTGGGCAAAAAATATTTTTAGTAACAGTGGTTAAGGAAAATAGTTTAAAATTATTTTCAAGTTTCTAAAACGACCGCCAGATGGCGCAACCAAAACGGTAAATTAAAAAACCTAATTTTTCTCCAAAATTAGCTAGTATTAGGTACAATTTTGATAACATCAGCAACAACTTTAACTAATTCTGCATCAGTTTCGTTAAGGACTTTTGTTTTTATTTCCGAGCCTTCTTGACTAATATTTAAATTAGAGTTAATAAATACTCCAATCACGGCATTTTCATGTTTTTTTGATTGTTCATTCTGTTCTCTAGTGGATAAAATACAAACTTTCAAATGGTTTCCTTTTTTACTTTACACTAGTTATTCTTTTACTTTGTCACAAAGACTGTTTTGAATAATTGTAAATATTATTTATCATTTGAAAAATAGGTTACTTTTAAATAACTCGAAAACGGCTGCAGATGTCAAAACGCGGAATTCGCCAAAGTGTAGGTAATTTTTTCTTTTCTTAACCTATGAAAAATATATAAATCATTGTATTTAACTTTTTAAAAAAATCTCGAAATGCCAAATTTTCCTTAAACAACGCCGTCTAATACGAGTACCCACTTAAACCACTTTCAATAAAAGATGTAGGAGATAGAGCTACTTGAAAGTTGTATTATTTATCATCTTCCTCGACCCTCATTATTAAAAATACGACAAAAAGTCCTTAACTAATGCAGAATTGGTTGAAGTTTTTGCCGATGTTATCAAAATTGTACCTAATTCTCTAATTTTGGAGAAAAAATAGATTATTTAATTTACCGTTGCGGTTGCGCCATCTGGCGGTATTTTTAGAAACTTTAAAATAATTTCCAGTTATTTCTCTTGACCACTTTTACTATTTTTTTTGCCCAACGCTGTGCGATACATAGTTTCCGAGATACAGACGGAGTCCTTTCTTCGTTTCTTTAAAATTGTTAGACAATGTTATGGTTTCAATAACACTAAAATCTTGGACTTTCATTGTGTTTATTTGTTAATTGATACACAACGTTTCGGTTAGTGATGTATCTCCAACCATTTTCAAGTGATAACTAAAAACTATTCTTAAAAGCTACGACCTCATATACTATCCGTTGTTCAAGCTTGACCGACTTTTCACGGTTTAGCAACGGCAGCCAGATATTGGGAATGTCGACACTATACCTAAAGTCCAAAATTTCTGTCAGTGACTCATTTAATACCGGCCACCCAACCGACGAAGCGGCTGAATAAAAATCTAACACTAGTAAATGATTTTTAAGCCTATGATATATACTTTTCCGCTCAAATAACAGTGAACCGGCCAAAAGTTTCATCGCCACGTTGTCATAGTTCGCGAAAATAAGTTACCAGCCAGCGATCGCACTTAAAATAGCACGCCAATATGTATTGAAATCATTGTTATCGAGAAGACAATAAAAGTGGCAACATACATTCCTTAGTTTACAACTTGAACAGACATGAAAATAAGCGTATCGACAGGGTTTTGGTGCTGTTCGATGATTTTATTTAGTTATTATTGATTATGGACAGATTTTGTGAGTTTAAATTTTAATTGCTATACAGGGTATTTTGAAAATATTGTAAATTTCTAGTAATAGTAGTACCTATATAGATATTGTTTTGTGCCAATTTTATTATAGTTTATCTTATTTAGTGTATATAATTGTATATACAGATTAAGTGTTGTTAAGTGCTTTTAATTCAGTAAACAATGAATATTAACCAACCTTTAACTAGTTATCCGCCTACAAAAAAACTCAGTTAACGTTAAAAGAACGAATAATGGTTAAAATGTTTACCATCGTATTCGGGAACGAAATCCAGAACTAACCACTTTGGATGCTGCAGAGATATTTTTTCGCGTACGGTATTCTAAGTTTTAAAAGGCAAATAAACAATATTAGTAATTATTCGGATACTGGAAATGCGATTTTTTTGCACACTCTCTACTTTCCGATTGTTAAACATGAATCAGAAGCTGTTTTTTTGGCCGCCTCTTATAGAATTTCAAAAGAATAATAATTGAATTGTTTAATTCCATTTTACGACATATTTCTTTAAATTCTGTCATTTGCACGAAAACATTTAAAAAACTCATACCATTTTAATATTAAAAAAAATCACTCAAAAAGTACGGAAAAAAACCTTAATTTTCAATAAAAAGTAGGTAAAACGTTTACGTCCGAAATTCTAAAAATGTTGACCTGTTGCCAAGTTGTAATAGTTTTCTTTATGACATTTTTATAAGGTATGCGAACCTTGCTTCGCTCGGCCCGCAATGTTTGATCAAAAATATCCTCGATATGGAAATCCTAAATATGGAACTCGAAAGACCCGAAATAGTTATTGGATTTTACAAGCTGATGATCTTAGGGCTTTCGTGTTCCTAATATAGTGGATATTTTTGATGAAGCAATGCGTGTAAATAACGTATTTAATATTGAATTTGCAAGATCGGTGGTGAATTGGCAAGTCGTCGGTGTAACATGGATTGTCTATCGTTCTGTTTTTACATCTTTTTTAATTTTTTTTATCTTTGTGACAACTCACGAAGGACTTGCATATACATATATACTATATACTAGACATATACATATATACTCCTAAGTACCAGAGTACCGTGAGTGCCGGGTTTTTCGATGTTTAACCCATCTTTTTTGCCCCAGTTCCGTCAACGCTGCCCAAGCACTGAAACATGCCAATATTGCATTTCACAGCACCTTTTAGACAACGCGGTAGTGCCACCACGGACGTTATTTTTAAATAACTACTACCTAAATATGTCTCCCCGGCGGGGCGGGGATTCGAACCCGGATCGCCGGCGCGGCGGTCCGAGGCTCTGACCACTACGCTACCGGAGAGACTACTACTGTTAAGACTAAAATTTTATTATTTTTTTCATGTACCAAAATAAAATCAGAGAAGGTAAAATTAAAGGAAAAAACGTATTTTTTTTTTGGAAAAACGTTGAAAAATCGCCTTATCTTCATATTTATCAATTGTTTTCTTAACCAAACTCTCACTGTAGCCGTTTTGTTTGAGATCCGTAGTTATATTACTTATTTCGGCTTGTAGGGGTTTCTTACTGTTATATAAGGTGACTGCGTGGTTATATAGAGTACGTATGACTCCTTGCTTCGTTTCGTTAAAGTGATTCGAATTCTGGTGTAAGTATTGTCCAGTGTGGGTAGGTATTCTGTATGAAACTTTGTTCCTTCTCCATTGTGAATTTGCAGTGTGATGCAGGGTCGAAGACTATTTAGATGTTTTTAGAAATTTTCAAGTTCTTTGTCATTACCTGTCCATACAATAAAAGTATCGTCAATTAATAAATATTAAGATAAGACAAAAAACTCTAATTTAAATAAGACTCCACAGGACCAAATATTTATGACTATTTCATATATTAAAGGTACTTCAGAAAAGATCTGCAGAATAGCGAATAGGTATAATATTAACACAGCATTAAAATCCCAAACCGCTTTTAGAAGTATTCTTACTAAGACGAGACCGGACAACAATGGTTCAAAAAATGATTTTATCTACCAAATCGAGGAAACAAAAAGACCACTCGAAATAAGAGTGAAAAAACACAGAAAACATACGGCACGAGGTGAAACGTCGAAATCAGGGATTGCCGAACACGCATGGTCAAAACAACACCGCATACAATACAATGGTCGGAAGCAAAAATAATTCATAAAGAAACCCACTGGAAGAAAAGAAAATTTAAAGAAGCTGTAATAAGTGCAAACCACCAAAATATATTTAGAAAACCTAGTGCGACTTTTCGCACTACGCCAAACTAGTGTTTTTATCATTTGCGGCTATTAGCGGTTTCGAGTGATTCATTTTGCTACTGCATATTAATTTCACTTGCCTGCCTCCTATTTTTCTGAACATAAACTAAAAAACTCGAGCTGCTGACTAGGAAACTTTAGATTATTTATGAAAAGTAAAATACTTACTTCTTTAAATACACCTTCTTTTGTTAACTATATGGAATAACTATGTAAAATATAATAAGCAACTGTAATTCTGCTTCACAGTTCAGTGAAATACGTTAAGATGGAGTCGAGAACCCTTGGAATAAATACGTTGCATTTCGCTCTATTTTACTCAATGCGATGAAAAGCGATTAGCTGTGTTGCATGTTAGTTGACGCGATTTCGCATTTTCTAAAAAAATCGCTGTTTCAGTCAATCGCCGTTATTTGCGATTTTAGTCAACGTTTGCTATCAGCGATTTTTTAATAACGGCGATTAAATCACCGGTAGTGATATATCGCTCACCCTATTAAGAATAGCTTTTAGTTATCGCTTGAAAACGGTTGAAGATACATCACTAACCGAAACATTGTATATCAATTAACAAATAAAGATGACGGTAGTCCAATATTTTAGTGTTATTGAGTCCTTTTTTATTTGGACACCCGGTACAGGAAAAAAAGCGGCTTTCGCTGTTATAAAGTTCTGTATTTTTAGTTACAGATTCGTGTTTGTAGTCGGTTTAGAGATAACCAAATTTTTGTTGGAACTGAAAGTTTGGTTCGGCTTTTTAGGCGCAATGTCGATATGGCCAGCTGTTTTTGTGAAAGAGCAGTCCAACATAGAAATAAATCAAATTTATTTTCTAGCAATTTTTTTATTACTTATACATGTGTTAAAATATTTGTTTGATCTATTACGTTGGACCATATTTCGTCAAGTATTGAGAATATGAAAGAATTATTAAAATATGTTAAACTTCCCAAAAGTAATATTTTGAAGTAGTACCTAATGCCACATGTTTTTTGTTAAGTTACCTTAGTAGTAACCGTTTACCTTGTTTGGCTTTCTTCATTTTTTCCCATAGTAATTTAGTTATTAACAAATTAAAACTTAAAAAGCTAGGTTAAAAAAATTCAGCGTCAGTGTTCAGCTCTAGAAAGTCGTTCGCAGTAAATAAAAATCTGGAATTGGTAAATAACTGAACATGCGGTTTTAAGCAATCCTGAGTGGGTTCAGTTTCAGTTTTGAATTGGTTGATTTATTAGTCCGTAAACAAAGCAATTAATATAACAAGACTTTAATTTAATTTTGGAAAAGTTAAAACATTTAATTAGAACATAATGATTTATTTAAGTCTTTAAAAAATATATACTATAAAAATATTTTTTAATTTAAAATAATATTTATTTAAGCTATCTATTTTTTTAATTTGCGAAATACGACAATATAAAAAAAATCTTCAGCACTTGTTCTCTGACTATAAAAAAAGCAGTTGGAAAACGGAAGGAAATTCATAACATTTAATATTTTAATAAAAGTGTATTTACGTATAACGCTTTCGCAAGTACTTTATATTTAAAATAAATTATCAACTGGACCACCCTATTTTTAGACCAAAATGCTTTTGACAGTATTTCTGCGAATTGAACCATTTAAGGTACTAGAGGGATTTTGGTTAAAATCGTAAATTGGAAATTAAGTTTTAAAAAAATTCCTGTTTTAGTCGGAAATAACAGATACATAGTATGGTATTTTATTCATGAAGAAATATAAAAACTACCCTGTTAGGCTTGCAAAGCATTCAAACAATTAAATAATACATAAATGTAGTAAATTTTAAAAGAATAACTAATTTTTAAAATGCCAGTGATATTCTTTCATGGGTGGTAAACACCTAAGATGCCGCACTATATGTTTTTCGTTTTATTTTGAATTACTTTCCGTTTAATCTAAAGCGAAAAAACTACATTTTTATTTATTTTATCAGATTTGCATTAAGCCTATTCCTATTAGCCTAAGACCACCATTTCCTTTTTTAAAAGCGGTTTGTCAAAAAAAAAATGTGATTTTAGGTTGTGCTTCGTGAGTAGCACTAAATGGATAAATAGGTCCAGAATTACAAACAAACATACGATCTTATTTATAGACCCTTGAAATTTTTTTGTCGCTTTAATAAATTATGTGAAAATCTTTTGCTTTTTTATATTTTTGTTCAGCAGGAAAAACTAGAATTAACAAAATATTGTACAGAGTATATAAAATATTTTCTATAAACATAAATCTTGTTACTAACCTGTTTTCGGATTCTTTGTTCGATTTGTTCACATTCAGTTTGGGCAAATCTAAACCTTTCCAAAATAGTTTCCCTCGTAACTTCAGATTCCTTTAATATAGCTTCAATTTCTTGTAACTCCTTGGGTAAATTTAAATTTTCTAGTTGAGCATTGTAGTTTTCAGCCTTTTTATCGATTTCTTCTAGGTTTCGGAAGTATCCAATTAGGACCTAAAAAAGTAGTTTATTGGTAAAAAACAACTGGGTATTTTTATAATATTTTATTAACCTACACACAAAACTTTAAGACACAAGCTGGCTTATTGCTACATTTTAAAAAGGATAAAATGCCAAACCTTGACAGTTTGGTTTCGTAAGCATTGACAAATATCCCCTGATTTCCAAAGCCGCCAGCACAGGGGTCCGTTGTCCCCCCTGGGTTTTTAAATTTACTTAAAATAAAACAATTTTTCTCTAAATCCTTAAATTTTAAAATATCGCCTAGAAATTTAAATGAGTATGATTATAATTTAGAAATCAAAGCTGTGGTATTTTTAACAGTTACAAGCAAAGACTGATTTAAAAAGCAATAATAGAAACATCAGAACAGGACAAAAATCTTAAACAAAACTAAACAAAACCAAACATTTTTATAAATTGAATTCCTATAAAGATGAGACTGGACAACATTTCAGACAGGTAATGACTGTATCTAAAAAATTACCTATGAATGTGGTGAAGTATACATTAAAAAACAAAAAATGACTTAAAATAAAAGTAAAAGAACACAAAAAACATACGAAACGAGATGATGCATCCGCATACAATGGCCTGAACCAAAAATTATTTATAATGAAACCCATCGGAAAGAAAAAAAATTTTAAGCGGCTGCCTTAATTTAAAACAACCAGAATGTATTTGCAAGCCTAGTATTGAAATTCCGGATATCTGACAGCCTGTAATAAACACTAAAAAATCATTTAGAATTTTCGTGAACAACGAATAGTGTAAAGTCGTAGCTGAAGACTAGTTTCAAGTTATCACTTGATGCGATTGGAAATACATACACACGAAATTTTTCTGTACCAATTTAACTAAAAATAAAGACAATGAAAATTAACAATGGTAGTGTTATTGAAACCATAACATTCTCTAACACTTTTAAGGTCGCAGACATAAACAGTGTTACATGTCGGTTTCCCCAAGATGATTGGCTATTTAAGTATTGCATAAAGTGTTGTTTGTTGAGTTATAATGGTATATGTGATTACTTGATTTAAAACATTCTCTGAATTTGCCCAATAAAAGTCGATATATGATATGCTGTGACATAAGTGTTTATGTTTCTATAATATTTTCCAATGGGATAATATTCTTGCTAAAATTACCTTACGTAAACATTATTTCGTATTTTTTTATCCTAATGGTATAAAATTTCGTAAATTTTTCGGTTTTTTATCTGTATAGTGTCAAAATGTTTTTGTATTTTTAAAATACTCTATTTATAGAGCTTTAAATACCTTTAAAAATACCCCAATACCAAGCTTATTTTAATAGCTTTTAAATTAAGACGCAGAAAGGGTTAGAACTAAATTCAAACGCCCCTTTCTCGATATTTTGCTTTTTTAGCTTATGACATTATATGAGCAAAGGTGCGAATTATCCCCTAAAGATAGTGTTAGTTTTAATTAAATATATTTTGTTTTATTTTGTTTGCCATCTATCTTTATCTTATAGAGGTATAAAACATATCTACCTAAAAATATAATTATATTACAAACCTGTAGCAGAATTTGATATTCAGAAGCAATCTCCACCAATTTTTGACTTAGTTCGCTAAGTTTATTCTTGATTCCTAGCGTCTTTTCATCTAAAGATCCAGCTTTAGCTATTAGCTCTTCAGCACTTTTAATCTTTTCATTAACTTCAGCCTGAGCTTTTCTGATATCTGGCAAAACTGTTTCAAGTTTATGTTCTAGGTGAGCAGCTATTTCACTTGGTCTTGTGGATGGAGTTGTAATAGTAGGATAAAGTTGTGAGTCTAGTTTTGATACCCAGCTGATGGTCTGTAAAAAGATTATAATTTGAAAAATACATCTTGCTTGCAGCATGACTTTTTTAACTTTGTACTTAAAAAATAATTGTCATTTTTAAGAATGGTAACACAAACAAAATATTTTAATGGTATCTTATTTTAGGTAAATTATACAAATAATAACCACATTGTTTAATACAAAGACTTTTTAAAAGGTAATATTTTTAAAATAGGAGAATTAATGGCATTTTTGATCTTTTGGTCTAATTTACCTAAAGAAGACTATTCACTTTTGTGATCTCTAGCGTTTACAAAATAAACATTTTTAACTGTATTAACTTTGTCGAAAAATATTTTTATGTTTTTTAGGATCATAGTTTCATAGTAAACTTTAAAAGAAGCACCAATTTTATTACTAAGAACATAATTTAAGAAATAACTTTACTACATTATTTAAGTGGTACTCCAAATTTTAATAATTGTAATTGCCTTCCATTTACAGCCAAAAAGCTGTTAGATACGTCATTGGAATTGGTATTTTAATAATTAAAAAACTAATTTACCAATACTACAAACCACAACTAACCCAAACTAACAGAAAATATTTATAAAGCAAGTCTACAAAATAAAAAACTAACTTTTATTATTAAATATTTACACATATATTATGGACGATTAAAAAAAATAAATACAATTCTCTCATGTGTGGACGATTAGTAAAAAAATATTATTCATATATAAATAAATTAAATTCATATTCACTGTCTTATTCTTACGCTAAATTTTCCCTTTTTATTTTTGAAGCCCAGCCTATCTAATTTATACTGCGAGAAGAAAAGAGTGGGGCAAGCGTAAGGAGTTCTTCGGTTAAAATAGCTGAGATAACATTTTTCTATGGGCTTTGCTTTTGAATAGGTCTATATACGCTAATCCTTAAACAACGGTTACCTTAATATTTGATAATGTGTAGTGTGTAATGGTAGAAGGTAATTGAACTTTAAACACATTGTAATTAAGAAACTATTAAAAATTTGTTAAAGAAAAATTTTCTTCTCCTTAAGAACTCCAGCCCGTTTCCCAATCTATGAAACTTATTTCAAAGCATTTGCATTGTTACTTTAAAAAGTTTTCAAAACATTTGCTATTGTCTCTTGTCCTCCGCAAGCACACCTTTCGTAAAAGGACCAAAAGTTTTACTATTATTATGGTACATTATAGGACTTAGGGTCAGTTGTATAGATTGAGGTTAATATTACGATTAATCTTTAAATAAATCTCAGGTTTTACTCTGGGATTAATCCTAGGCTTTATCCATAGTTCTGTTTGTACAGTTGTATACCTTTGGACTTCGATCACAGGGTTATTAAAATATTCCTAACTTCTCCTAGATCTAAAGGAAGAATTTATTTAACATAACCTGCAATTTTTATATTTTAAAAAAGAAAAAGTTTTGGCAAGTTGTTTATATGGAAAATAGGAAAATAGAAATTCAAATTAGTAAATGATTGAGTATTTATATATATTTTTAAATATTTTGATAAGATGAACGCCAATTTCTTGAAGAAGTACTTTTACCGAGGATTTGGTCTACCCAAATTTCCATGGTATTGATTCGACCACGAAAAATTCGGCGTCTTCTTGGATTTTCTATTATGTTAATATAATCTAAATCGTTTTCCTCGTCGAATAGTATATTTTCAAATATTTCGAACGCCTCCATTTTTATTTATTAACCTGAGGATTGTGAGTTAATCCCTACTCCATGCACGAATTATGGATTAGCCTAGGTTAACTCACAATTTAAAGGTAATCAAATGCTACACAACTAGTTTTTTTTTTGAAATCTGAAGGTTAACTTGCAATTTCAGGGTTATCCTAACCTATACAACTGGGCCTTAGTGCTTTTGTTTTTAATTTTAACGAAATACAAACAACAATACCTCGTACTGTAAGA
>JAHBCN010001916.1:0-103581 GCA_019359885.1 Listronotus oregonensis
CCAGCGATTAGGAAATCTTGTTAAAAAGTTCCTAACATTTATAGCAAAATGAGCCGGAGCACCGTCGAGTTGAAACCAAAGATTTTGTCTTAAATTTAGAGGCAAATCATCAAGCAAATCGGGCAGTATTTCTTGTAGAAACAACAGACATGAATCACCAGTCAAATTACCAGGTAAAATGTCATGCCGTTTCTCGTGAATGTGGCTACGTCAGTAAACAGAATCGCTCTTATAAAATCTACATTTCTGTTATTCATTTCACATAACCATCTACAAAAAACAAGTCTTGCCTCGGGATCGTCGGGTAAAAGACCCTGTACTTTTTGAAGATGAAATGGGTAAAGTTGTTGACTCCGTAAAATATTATGTGTCTCGGTTTTCCCAATATTTCTCACCCGTTCAACCAAAACCCTAGTACTAATGTTTGGTGATTCTTCGACAATTCTTAAAATTTCTTCCTTTTGCCCCAGGGCAAGAGGAATAAACCGCACGAACCGCACGAGGTCGACCGCAATTACCTTTCCGTCTTTCGCTGAAACTTTCAGTCTCCCCTAGGCGGTTAATCAAATTTAAAAAATATTTTCTTTTGGAATGAAATCGGTTTGTGAATGTCTGGGCATAGCGTCTAGCGGCTAAACTAGCATTGGAGTCACATTTTTCTAGTTGAGAATTGACAGGTATTAACTATTTACAATAATATTTAAAACTTACCAAATATCAAAACCATATCCGCCATTTCGGGAAAGGATAAAAATTCTTGGTCTATGAGCCATTATGGTTTTATAAGTTGTAAGAAAACACACCAAATACACATATGTAATTAAAAAATGTAGATTTATTTTAGGAGTAATTGAAAAGCTTGTTAAGAGCGTCAGAAGCGTTTAAATTTGTCACTTTGACAGTACGTAAAAAGCTACTGGTGCCCGAGGTCAGCCAATTTGTTTCGAAAGAATTATCTAGATTTTAAACTAAGATATCTAATAAACCGATTCCCAGGCCGACATTTACTAAGAATACTTTTTTTACAAGAAAAGATTGGATAATTAGAATTTTTTACTAGAACTTTATTATACAGGGGTACAAAAAAGTTTTTGTATTTTTAACACATGCAATATACCGTAGGTGGCGCCCTCTGCAAGGTATAGCAAATCCGTAAACGGATTTCACTTTCTCGTTCCAAAAATCCCTCACACCAAATTTTAATTTAATATCTTATGAAACACTCGACTTACTTTAAAAAAACGATTTCATATTTCCCATTTTGACGCCCTGTATATATATATATATATATATATATATATATATATATATATATATATATATATATATATATATATATATATATATATATATATATATATATATATATATATATATATATATATATATATATATATATATATATATATATATATATATATATATATACAGGGTGTAAAAAGTATCATGCTCACGATTTAAATGGGCGATAGTAGAGCTCAAAACAAGTCAAAAAGTCTATATGACATATGTGTCTAAACTTGACAGATTTTTGTCTATACGATGTCAAAGTTAGAACTTTAGAAGCAATCATTTTTAAAATCTTAAGAATTGGAAACTTTCGTCTTAAACACCTATCAGTGTAGATTCATTTGGTAAAAAAATAAACTAAGTTTTAAATGTTACAATCTACAAATAAAAAAAAATATGAATAATTTTTCCCCCAGTTAAAAAGTTAAAAAACAATTGGCAACAGAGCATCCTGGTACCTGACGTAAAGTCAGCTGTAATATTGCTCACCGGCCGGCAGCGATAGTTTTGTTTGTTTTTAAATCCGGAAAATATGCCGATATGTTTTAAATTTACCACAAACGTAGTGCAAATGTACCAAAGATTTTTAAAAACGGAATGTGTGCAACCGAGAAATCTTATTCTTTAAGCAAAATAAAAAAACTGCTGTTTTAAAACAATAATTTCTTCTTAAAATGGATATTTAGCCCATTATTTTGGTAAGTACAACTATTTTTTAATAACAAATAAAAACCAAACAATAATTATTGGTTGTTTTTTACTTAAATTTAATTTTAAATTAAATATCAAAATAAATTGCAAAAAGTAATTTTTATTATTTGTATGTAAATGAACATCTCCTTAAAAAAAGTAAATATGAAAACCATCGCAAAAAATCTTCGTCGGTCGACTCGCATTCGATGAAACAGGCGCGGTATTGCCAACTTTTTTAAATTTTGAAAGGTCATATTTCGAAAACTATTAACTTTTGACCCATATATAAATATATATATATATATATATATATATATATATATATATAAATATATATATATATATATATATATATATATATATATATATATATATATATATATATATATATATATATATATATATATATATATATATATATATATATATATATATATATATATATATATATATATATATATATATATATATATATATATCTCTATCATCATAGCTATGAATGTACAGATTGTGTGTTGTTGTCTTTCTGAATAGTTTTTAGTGTTTGACATGTAAATTTTAATTTGTTGTGTACACATATATGCTTTTATTTTAAATGGATTATCCTCCTATGGACATTGAGAATGGCCAAACAAGCCGAAACGTTTGTGAATAAATTAAAAAGGAAATGAAAACCCTTTTTATTTCGTAATTTAAAAAAAAACAAGAACCACTAAACCCAAGAAAATATAAAAGAATATATTATGAATGGTTCGAGAAAAACCACTTGTTAATATATATATATATATATATATATATATATATATATATATATATATATATATATATATATATATATATATATATATATATATATATATATATATATATATATATATATATATATATATATATATATATATATTATATATATATATATATATATATATATATATATATATATATATATATATATATATATATATATATATATACCTAAGCCATAAGCCCAAAAGACACTCTAGTAGATTTCGAAAGCTGGAAGGCCACATTCCTCGCCCTTTACCAACCCGCATTGAGACAACGTGGTAAGGTAGTCTCACAAACCCTGCATGATGAACGGATAAAGAAATTGGCCCGTGCTTCGGAAACCAGTCAGGAGGGTAGAGGGTGCTAAGAATCCGCTAAGTCTAAATCACTACTCATACAAAGCAACATCCCTATTTATAGCAACATACAACTGCCAAACACTGACAGGCAGGGTATATTAATGGAACACACACCTTATACCATAAAGGAACACCGACAGGAAGGACAAGTGGAGTAGGATTCTTAATCAAAAAAGAATGGAAAAACACCGTCGTAGACAGCCACAACTAACCACAACTAACCACAACTAACCACAACTAACCACAACTAACAAGCGAAAAACTATAAAGGGTGTTTTTAACAAGTTTTAAACTGGTAGTGATCATAGATTAATCAGAGCAAACATAGTATTAGATACACGATTAGAAAGGCTAAAGTTAGTGAGGAAACCAACAACCAGAGAAATAGATACTGATAATCTGAACGAAAACTCCAATTAGTACGAAAATCTGTTAAACAACAAGCTTTACGATCAAGAAGTACACTAACAACACTTAATAAAAACGGTACTAAGCTGCGTCAAGGATGCAGGAGGTCAAAGACAACAAAACCGACATAAGAAACTTTCAAACGAGACTAAAACACTCTTAACAAAAAGTTAGCTACAATAACGCCAAGAAAGCCCTCATTATTAAAAAGAAGCAAATAATCGCCTTAACAAACAACAATGTCCGAATAACAAACAAGGAAGACATAATAAACCTTTTAACCCAATTTTATAGCAACCTTTATAAAGCCCCGAAGACATATAAACAAGAAAGATTACCCCAACTGCGAGACGACGTCCCAGAAGTTCTCGTGGAAGAAGAAGAAAATGTGCTCAAAGTCATGAAAAATGGAAAAGAGGCAGGAAATGACGAACTAACAGCCAAACTGCTTAAATATTCTGGTTAAAAGGCTTGGAAAATACTAGCAAAAATCTGGAATTGCGCCAACATAATTCTAATTTACAAGAAAGGCAGCAAAGAGGACATCAGAAATTACTGACCAATAAGTTTACAACCATTAATTTACAAGATATTTACGAAGATCTTCAACAATAGAATGCACAACATATTAGATGCTGCACAACCCCGAGAACAAGAGGGATTTAGAAGTAGCTTCAGCACCATTGACCAATACACGCGCTAAGGGTAATTATCAACCGAATCAAAGAATATGAAGTACCATTAGCTCAAGCGTTCATAGATTTTGATAAGGCCTTTGACTCGATATATTCCATAGCAATAATAGAAGCCTTAACAAATCAGGGGATCGACAAACCTTATACAGAAACTCTTGCGAATATATATGAAGAAGCTAAAGCCAGAGTTGTGATATACAAGAAGCTAACTCCTAAGTTCCCCACTAGCAAAGAAGTACGACAAGGAGACGCATTGCTCCAAAGCTGTTCACAGCAACACTATAGAAAATCTTCCGCAAACTGTACTGGATTACCAAAGGTCTGCAACTAGATGGAAAATACCTTAGCCATCTCAAATTCGCAGACGACAAACTTCTAATTGCCAACACACCTGCAGAACTACAACAACAAATAAATGCACTGAATGCGGCTAGTAACGAAATAGGTGTCAAAATAAATCCAGCAAAAACTAAAATAATGTACAACGACCTGGCAGACGATCAAGACATTCTAATAAATGACACAAATCTGAAAATAGTAGGACAATACACATACCTGGGCCACCAAATACATAGATCAGGATCCCTACTACCAGAAATAAACCGAAGAATCAAGTTAGCATGGAGTGCATACGAAAGAAATTCAGTTTTATTCAAATCCAGAATACCACTTCTACTTAAAAAAAAGCATTTGACCAGTGTATACTACCAGTTATGACCTATGCATGTAAGACAGGGACACTTAAAACAAATATTGCAAGAAAACTCCAGGCAGCACAACGTTAATGGAACGCAACATGCTGGGAATAACGAAGAGGGACGAATTCCATAAAAATTCGCACTTTAACTGAACCCCAGAATTGCAAAATTGCTTTTTTGAGCACTTAGCTGCCCAAATATAGATTTTTTTTTTCATCAAGTAGGACCTCTAGCAAGATGTTTTCATGCGCGAACCAAAAAAAAATACATTTAAAATGTTATTGTTTTATCCACTAAATATTTTTTTGCAAAGGATATTTTCGCTGGTTTGTCACACCTTAGCTGAGGACGCCAAAAATAAAGATTCCGTAAATGTTTAAGAGGCAAAATTGGTACCAATAGTTTTGTAAAGATCTCTTAAATACAGCTTAATTACTTAACTAACTCAAATCGGGTTGTTTTAGATGGTTTAGGAGGTTATTCGTCCGGCCAAAGCGTCGTTGCGCAATCTGACCCGACTTTCTAGCAAAATCGACCTATGTTGGTAAAACACACCTACTAGAGGGGTACCAATGGCTTCCTTATGGTCCCTACTATGCAACCCAACTCTTAACTAAGCCCAACGAAGCGCGTTCAAAAAGCTATAAGCGGTTATTTAGACCAAAAATAGCCGTTTTTTTACGTTTTGTTCGAATTTCGAGTAAAATCGACCTTTGTGGGTGTGGCACACCCACAATATCGGTACCAGTGGCTTCCTTTTAGTCCCTACCATGTACACCGGCTTTTTACTAAGCGCAGCGAAGTGCGTTCAAAAAGCTATAAGCGGTTATTTAGCCCAAAAAAAGCCGATTTTCCACGATTTGAACCAAAGTTCGAGTGAAATCGACCTTTCTAGGTGAGGCATAACCACTATTTCGGTACCAATGGCTTCCCTGTAATCTCTACTATTCACTCCGACTCTTTACTAAGCCCAGTCAAGCGCGTTCAAAAAGCTATAAGCGGTTATTTAGCCCAAAAATAGCCGTTTTCCTGATTTGGTCCAAATTTCGAGTGAAATCGACCTGTCTAGGTAAGGGACATCTACTATTTCGGTACCAATGCCTTCCTTAGAGTCCCCAACATGCACCTCGAATCTTTACTAAACCCAGCGAAGCGCGTCCAAAAAGTTATAAGCGGTTATTCAGCCCAAAAATATCCTTTTTTTTCGATTATTTACGATTTGGTCCAAATATCGAGTAAAATCGACCTTTCTACGTGAGGCGCACTTATACTAACGGTACTAATGGCTTTATTTTAGTCCCTTCCATGCACACCGGCTCTTTACTAAGCGCAGTGAAGTGCGTTCAAAAATTATAAGCGGTTATTTAGCCCGAAAATAGCCATTTTTTTACGATGTGGTCCATATTTCGAGTGAAATCGACCTTTGTGGGTGAGGTACACCTACAATATCGGTACCAATAGCTTCCTTATAGTCCGTACCATGCCACCCGACTCTTCACTAAGCCCAGCGAAGCTCGTTTAAAAAGCTATAAGCGGTTATTTAACCCGTAAATAGCCATTTTTTTACGATGTGGTCCATATTTCGAGTGAAATCGACCTTTGTGGGTGAGGTACACCTACAATATCGGTACCAATAGCTTCCTTATAGTCCGTACCATGCCACCCGACTCTTCACTAAGCCCAGCGAAGCTCGTTTAAAAAGCTATAAGCGGTTATTTAACCCGTAAATAGCCGTTTTTTTTACGATTTAGTCCATATTTTGAGTGAAATTGACATTTGTGGGTAAGCCACACCTACAGTATCGGTACTAATAGTTTCCTTAGAGTCCCTACCATGCGACCCAACTCTTTACTAGGCCCAGCGAAGAGCGTTCAAAATGCTATTTATTATGCTGTTATTTAGCACAAACGCCACGACTCTTTACAAAGCCCAGCGAAGCGCGTTCAATAAGCTATAGAGGTCGATTTCACTCGATATTTGGACCAAATCGTGAAAAATCGAAAAAAAAGCTTTTTCCGGGCTGAATAACCACTTATAACTTTTTGAACGCGCTTCGCTGCGCTTAGTAAAGAGCCGGTGTGCATGGTAGGGACTAAAAGGAAGCCATTGGTACCGATATTGTAGGTGTGCCACACCCACAAAGGTCGATTTCACTCGAAATGTGGACCAAATCGTGAAAAAAACTACTATTTTCGGGCTAAATAACCGCTTGTAGCTTTTTGAACGCACTTTGCTGGACTTAGTAAAGAGTTGAAGTGCATGGTAGGGACTATAGTTTATTTCAGCTAAGATTTGAATTTAAAGCCGTTATAATTAATCATGGCGGACTATGATGTGTCATTATCTAGTTACTAAATATTTTCTTTGTTCAGGGTCGGATTAAGGTTTACTTGATTAAAATATTTTGTCACGTCCACATTTTTTTATTACATAGTCGACGTTATGTTGTTTTTTGCTTAAAGAAAAAATGGTGTTACACCAATTATTATGAATAAAATTGTTTTGACTCTGCGGCTAAAGTATAGCTTTTCCGCCTTCTTATAGTCTTAAGTTATTTTTAGGCCAATATTGGAGTAGCCTAAACCTCCGAAACAGATTTAAGGCACCAACCCAAGCAGCTAGGGTTGCCACCTGTAAAGTAAGGAAATTAAAGAAAAGTGTGCCTGGGTAGGTGGGGGAGGGGAGAAAGAGGCAGGTTAGATGTAAAATTAAATACAAATTTGTGACTAAGTATAATATGGTTTATTTTTTAACAAAGACAAAGTTTATTAATGTTAGACAACCAATCGGGCTTACACACGTCCAAAGGTTTGAGTACAATTTGCAAATATAATAAATAATAACAAGGAAAACATAGGTTCTTTTGGCTGGACCGAGTTCTTCATTTTGCATACAGGTCTGGAAACGAACCCACCGACCATAGGAAATTACATAGTATGTTAAAGCATAGGCAATATTCGAGGTGGGGTGTGCGTTGTTCGGGTTCAGCCGTATCGCCGTCCGACGAAAGGCGATAGCGTCCTGATCTCGTTCGGCTCGGATCGGTTTACCCACATCGCTGGAGGAAGGTACTGCACGCTTGGAAACAAGTAGGCAAAATTACGATATGCCATATTCTGTGTGGAATTATTTGTTTTCATAAGTTTTTTTGTTGCCGACTGAGCGAAATAAAACTGGTATTCGGTCATAAATAAATTAAACAAAGATTCTACAAATAAAATTAATAATAATTCTATAAAAATGAAAAATAATATTTATTCCCTAAAAACAGTCTATTTAATTAGATGTTCAAAAATGCCACCGGCTTGTGCTAAACAATATCCCAGCCTGTTGTAGAACTCTCGACGAGTGTTCTGCAACATTTCGGCTGGAATATTATTCAGTGTTTCACGTACCTTGGCACGAAGTTCTTCTAAATTAGGGGCGGAAAGTCGGACAAGTTCGGCGCGCTCGTTGCAGAGGGGAATTGTAGGAGAGAACATAGCGAATTGGTAGAAGGGCTTGAATACACGTATTTCCTATGGTCGGTGGTTTCGTTTCCAGACCTGTATAGTTTTTAAGAAATTGTCTTCTTAATAAAGATACATGTGGTTTTTCCATCAATGCTCGGCGATTATTATCCGGTCTATAAGAAAAGCCCATACTTTTCAATAGTCTATAAAGACTTGTTTGACTGCCATCATATAGCTGCTTTTCACGAAGACGATTGTGTAGCGTTGGTAATGTCACATGTAATTCTACAAAACAAAACATAATTATATTGTTAACTTAATGCAATAAAAATATTATAACACAACACTAAAGTGTACGGAAACATAATGAAAACAATTTTACATTTTTGTAGATTTCTAAAATTTTGGTATTAGCTGGAACAATAGACCAAAGACAACTTGGTCCATTTCCTTTACATGAATGTCTGAATGTTTTTCTTGGGACAACTATCTTTTTCTGTTCAGAGGTGATACAAACATAAAAAGTAATATTTAGACCTAAGGTGGTATTGTGTGAAGCTAAACAACAAAGTTCAGTGTAGAAAACCCTCAAGCACTAAATGATGAAATTAGAGATGAATTTTCTCCAATAAATTTTAAATTGGTTGTGGAAGTATATTTATTTTTACCCCTTTGTAGAATAAAAAACCTAAATGCATAAAAAGTGATTTATGGAAAAAAATATTTTTGTTCACCTCTAATATTTAAAGCTGTTGAGGTTATTGTTTTAAAATAATAAAAAGGTAATCTCAACCAACCAAAACTAACCCAAAGAAACCAAAGATTACTTTAAAAAAATATTAAAAAAAGTATAAATGCATTCGTGATTAGAACCAGATCCTACGGCTTACTAATTCCAATTCCGATTTCATAATGCTTTATTTGTATCTAATATATTTACAATTACAACTTAATAACCACATTTAATGAGTATAAATACAGTTTTCTTTGCTCTCTCCTCTTTACCTTTTCAGGTCTTGTGGTAGTTACAATTGTTTAGTGTTATGCAGATACAGCTTCTACCGGTCGTGACCTTTCAAAAGCTTTTAAACTGTCTCATTACTTAAAGTTTAAAAATATATGTTTGGTATGAGCTTTTTGTTTTGTATTTAGAAGTTAGTATTCACAGGAAAAAGATAAAAAAAAACCTGCTTAATTTGGAGTTTACTAATTCAATGCCTTATCCACTAATCTATTGAGGCGTTGTAAACCTACTTTCGAAAATGGAATATGAACGGCAAAAGAGTGTCTCGCCCCACCCACACCTTGCATTTAGATTGGTTGAGCTAAAGTCTATAAAAATTTACATATCTAATTTAACATAAAAATGTTATTTTTTAAATACATAATTTTTTAATGGCATTTCGTCTTATGAATATAATTTACCTGAAGAGGGCTTAAATCACAGTGTTCTACAAAATAGTTATAAACATTTTTTACAAATTCTTGGGCCAATTTATTACCATGTAGATTATATGATGATTCCTAAAAAAATACCCATATTAATGTTTAAACTACAAAACAGTACCTTTAATATAACACTCAAGCAGCAAATGGTTTGCTAAGTTTTTAAAAATCATAATTATAAACATGGTGATTAATCTAACAGTATACTCTAACTTCCACTGTACCGCAGGTCATAAATATAAATTTAAGATGTTATTTAAAATTACCAATTTTCCATCAGCATTCCCTTTGGAAGTACAGGAGATACAGTAATCATGATCATCCATTACTGATCCCTAAAAATATAAAAAATAAAATTAATAAAACTGTTTCTGCATGTTGATAAATATAACTTACTTTTTCAGAAATAAATAATTTCTGGTAAATAAAATAAAGTTCAATACCATGTATAATGTTCAACACTATATATAAATAATCAAGAAACACTAAATAATACGCAAACTATCAAAAAAGCACTAAAAGAGGCTAAATATTCCAAAGAATAAAGCAAAATTAGCATCAGCTGTTAACACGTCAACATCTGAAACAGAAAATAAAAATCCGAACAATCCGGCCCCGTTTAAGTGAACAGTACAAGTAAACTAACTTATGGTTTATATCGTTCTTTAACAGTTCACGTGTATTAAAAAAAGAGGCAGATATAATCGTGTTTTAGATTATTTGTTTTTAATTGCCGGTTGCTTTTCTGGTCTGGTAACTTTAATATTTTGAGAACTTAAAAAAACGGTTGGCATTTATGACAGAAGTAACGGCTTTAAATTCAAATCTTAGCTGAAATAAACTATACAAGGAAGCTATTGGTACCGAAATAGTAGGTGTGCCTCACCTACAAAGGTCGATTTAACTCGAAATTCGGGTCAGATTGCGTAAATTGCATAAAAACGACGCTTTGGCCGGACGAATAACCTCCTAAACCATCTAAAACAACCCGATCTGAGCTAGTTAAGTGATTAAGCTGTATTCTTTACAAAACTATAGGTACCAATTTTGCCTGTTAAACATTTACGGAATCTTTATTTTTAGCGTATTTAGCTAAGGTGTGACGAACCAGCAAAAATATCCTGTGCAAAAAAATATTTAGTGGATAAAAAAAACCTTTAATATTTGTTTTTTGGTTCGCGCATGGAAACATCTTGCTAGATATCCTACTTGAACATTTACGGAATCTTTATTTTTAGCGTACTTAGCTAAGGTGTGACGAACCAGCGAAAATATCCTGTGCAAAAAAAAATATTTAGTGGATAAAACAAACCTTTAATATATATATTTTTTTTGGTTCAAGCATGGAAACATCTTGCTAGAGGTCCTACTTGATGAAAAAAAATATTTGGGCAGGTAAATGGTCAAAAAAGCAATTTTGCAATTTTGGGGCTCATTAAGATGCGAATTTTTATGGAATTTTCATATATATAGCTATTTTAAATTTTATAAAATCCAAATTGTTTAGTACATTGGGAAGGAATAATCTACCCTTGTGACAATATTACTAAAAATCCACAAACAGTTTTTTATATAAATTAACTTAATGAAAACTTAATAAATATATGTTTGTGTTGGTTTTATCTAGTATTGAAAACTAATAAAAATAAAATATAAATATACTTACAAATATGAAGGGACACCTATGCGTGCACGTGTAAGTGTACTTTTACATATTAATTTTTTTAATACTAGATAACACTAATTAAAAAATACATTTTTTTTATTTGTATTAAAAAATAATAAAGTGTTTAGTTATATTGTCAAAAGGTTAGATTATCCCTTTACCATGTACAAACCAATTTAGATTTCGATTGAATTTAAAAGGAATAAGTATTTTTTTATTTTCTGGAGAAAAGCCAAATAGTTTTTCTACTAAGGTTATACATCTCCTATTTTGTTTAAAATAGCCAAATATCGGAACCTGTTATGTTTTGAAAACATTCTTACTGTTAATGTCATTTCGTAATTGCATTTATACGCTAACTAAATTCAAACATTTAATAATATATGCCTTTATTTATTATTTAAATCACTTACAATAACATTGAAATAGAATATTAATACAATAATACAAATTGTTATTATCTAGTTCAATTTGTAGAAAGGACTGACAGCACTGAATACGCCAATTTCATTCGCTGAAACAAAAAAATATAATGTGATACTGATTTGTAATTAGCTTTGTTATGAGAAAATTTAAACAATGTGGCTTATATTTCGATAAAAAAAAATCTTTGTGGATAAGATTTTAACCTTAGTTAAAATGTGCTGTAGTTTAAATATCCAGTTTTTAAATTGGTGCCA
The DNA here is from genome assembly GCA_019359885.1 of Listronotus oregonensis. Classification (NCBI taxonomy): domain Eukaryota; kingdom Metazoa; phylum Arthropoda; class Insecta; order Coleoptera; family Curculionidae; genus Listronotus; species Listronotus oregonensis. The sequence continues at coordinate 12,177 of JAHBCN010001916.1, forward strand.
GTACTAAATAGCCTTGGTAAAAGCTAGACTCAGCACTGGAATTACTTTGGTTAAAACTAGATTAAGCCCTGGGATTACTTTGGTGAATGCTGGACTGAGCTTTGGATCTACTTTGGTGAAAGATAGAAGGATGACCATCTATATACTGCTAGACGTCGATAAGAAAGGAACCTGAAGAGCAAATAACTGTAGAAAGAAAGTCTTTTAGGGATCCCATTATTCCAGACTTCATCATCTTAGATATGGTTGGTTGGATGGTTGAATGGTTGGTTTAAGCGGGGTTAGTCGCGTGCCCATAATTGCACTATAGCCTATTAGCTTATTGTGCTCCCCCTTCTCTTCTTCTTCCCTGGGAGCCGTCTTGATTTACTTTCGGAAGCAGCGCCGCCTCTTGGGCTTTTTGTGCCTCCCCCTTACTTGGGTTAAAAGTTCTTTTTCCTTTATCAGGTCCAATAGATTTTTACCAAGATCCCCATGCGGAAGAAGAATTCTCTGTATATTTCCCAACAGTGGGTATCTTTTATATATGAATGCATTGCAGTTATAAATTATGTGTAAGGCTGTTTCCTTCTCCTTTCCGCAAAGCCTGAATGTTGTGGGACCGTTATGTATGCCCATTTTCTGCAAGTGTTTCCTAGGTGACAGTGGCCTGTCAAAAGTCAACTCAGTGCTCCTCAGAAGGGGGACCTTAGCTATTGGTTTCTTGGAAGGGTCGCATAGCGTAACCTTTGATGTTTCTGATGTTGCTTTTGGGACCATCTGTCTATTGTTGTTTTCATTGTCTCTTGAAAATTCATCTGCATTGCCTTCTATTCCCTTGTGTTCAGGAACCCAAAGGAGTCCTATGCAGTTGTTCCTGACGGCAAGTTCTTTTAGGTAGTTCAGGCACTCCATCGTGATAGATATTGCTAACTCTTAAATGGAATGGTTGACTTGGTTAAATAACAATGTACCACAAATAAAGTATATATTAACATTATTGGTGAATTTTTAATACTTTTTATGGTATTTAGAAATTTATAAGCAATATTTTAAATAAATAAAAATAACATGCATCACCTAAAATTTAAATGCAACTTTAAAACAAAACCCAACCTAATTTTTTATACCCAAAACAAACCTCCTATAAATATGGATTTTTTCTGGGCAGAGGGTTTTTGATATGTTAAGAACAACGATCTTTTACTCGTTAGGAAACTCATGCAAGAATAACTATAAAAGGTTTTTATTTCCTTGCAAACAACTTAAAAAAAAAGATAAGTATAGAATTAAAATAAAACAAATTAAGATCTTCTCCTAAGGATAGGTGGCCTACGTAATCTTTGAAAATAGGCAATTTAATAAAAAACATCAAGAAAGCAGGTTATGATAGGAGCAAAGTTATAACAAATCTGATGATATTCCATCAAGCTAAGTGAACTTTAGAGTATCAAAACAAAAAAGAAGCGCTTGATCTGCTTAACCCTTACCATTATTTTGGACATTTGATAAAAAATAGGGTAACTGTTAAAATAGGCAAATTTATAGGAGAATCAAAAATAGAATTAGCAGCAAATTGGTTAGCCAAGTGTTCAGCTTCTTTTTTAAATATTAGGGATGGAAATAAAGTCGTTTAAATAACTCTTATACTAAAAAATATAATAAGGAATTACCGAAACAGCCGCATTTACAGTCATCTGTCCAAATGGTCCAATTGTTAACGCTAAAGGTTTACGGCATCTTATCATCATTATTTGGATTAGAACTTTTGATTGCTCATCTAAGCTGTACCATTCGCTTTTATAAAGCGCATCTGATAGGCCAAGCGAACTCTAAAAATATACGTGTATTAAATAAAAATGGTAATATAATTTTTAAAAAAATATTTTTGTTTATATTTAAAAGAAAAGGAAAAACTTAGTTATAGCTCTTTAGGTGTCATAGTATGTCAGAGATACTGATCAGCACACGAGCGACTAGGGTTCTATAACCGAAGAGACATATCGTCAATGTGGAAAAATAGTAAGACAACTATAAAAGGTTAGTTTTAAGAAAATCGGTATTTAAATATTAAAATTAGCATATTTGGAAAGCCTTTAGAATTATGAGAGGGAAATTTATTGCATTTTATAAGTATTTTAGTCGAGGAAACGTAGCACAAAAATAGGCCTTACGAGGGATTTTTTGTGCAGTACGATGGATTTGACTGCGGTTTTTTGAATTCGATTCGTATGAACGTCTACAAACTTTGTGAACAAATTTAATTAATGGGAAATAAAAAACTGCATTTGTGCATTGAAAAATGCATTTCCGAAATGCATTTTAAAGTTTGCAATCATAAAAAAATTATAACTAGGTAAATAATGATGAAAATAGGCCCGAATTTGTTACTCGGGAGTTTTCAAGGTCGCTGAACACGAATATGAAATTATCAAGAGCCTACGAAGTACCTGGTTCCCGCTAAGGATAGGGTGGAAGTCGTCTTCTAGAGTTTTACAATTTCTCCCAATATCAGCCAAATTTTGTTACTCGGGGGTTATCGAGGTCGCTGAACACGAATATGACATTGACAAGGACCTACAAAATACCTGGTGCGCGCTAAGAATGGTGTAAGCGTCATCTTCTGGAGTTTTACGAAAAATCCTTCTAATATTAGCCCAAATCTTTACTCAAGAGGTTTTTGTTGTTGCTGGACATGAAAATGACATTGACAAGGGCCTGCGGAGACCTGGTGCGCGCTACGAATTGTGTAAACGTCGTCTTCTGGATTTTTACGACAAATCCTACTAATATCGGTCCAATTTCTTTACTGGGGAGTTTTTTGTAGTCGCTGAATACGAATATGATATTGGCAAGGGCCTCAAAAGCCCCCAAGAAACAAAATTGGGCTGATATTCGGAGAAACTGTCGTAAAACTCAGAAGACGACGTTTACACCTTTCTTAGCGCGCACCAGGTACTCCGTAGACCCTTGTCAATGTCAGATTCGTGTTTAGCGACCTTAAAAACCACCGAGTAAAGAAATTGGGCTGATATTAGGAGGATTTATCGTAAAACTCCAGAAGACGACGTTTACACCATCCTTAGGGCCCACCAAGTATTCTGCAGGCCCTTGTTAATGTCATATTCGTTTTCAGCGATCTCCGAGTAGCAAACTTGGGCTCATTTTCATCATTATTTACCTAGTTATATTTTTGTTTATTATTGCATACTTTTAAATGCATTTCGAAAATACCATTTTTCTATTGTACAAAGGCAGTTTTTCATTTCCCATTAATTAAATTTGTTCACAAAGTTTGTAGACGTTCATACGAATCGAATGCAAAAAACCGCATTCAAATCCATCTTACTGTACAAAAAATCCGTCGGGCATTTCTTCGTTTCCTCGACTATTTAGGAATAGTAACAATGTATTAAAAAACGTTATTTTCTTACTATTTTTTTTTGTTTTTACAAAAATAAAACTTGGTTCACTCATATACCGAAAAGACGACAACATGAAATTAAATATCGTTGTGTTTTATTTAAAGTTACCGTGTTTTACAAAAAAACCCTATGTTTATAATTAAACCTTTTTTGTGTTTAAGTATTATAACAAAACCATAAAAGGAACTTAAAAATTATATTAAGAATTTATATTGTGATGGAAAAAAATACAATTCTTATTAAAGAAAAAAGTTAATAAACATTCCCGGGAATATTTCACATTTCAAAAATAAATATAGACTTAAACCCATGAATTGGTAAAATCAAAAAAAAAAAAAAAAAGAATTTTTATTGTTCTGAAAAATAATAATAAATTTTAAAAACAAACTTTTAATTGCACAAAATTATGATTATTGAGATATCGAGGAATGGTGATCGTTTAGTAAGCGCGTTAATAAAGTTAAGTTTCCTTTTTCTTGTTCGTCATTTTTGATGCCTGCTGAAGCTGTGGATATTTATTTAGTTTTTTTATTTTTATTTTCTTTAAAGCGTCATTTTAATAACTTTCTTAATAATATATGACATTCAAGCAACATTAAATTAAAGACAACTTAAAATGATTAAAGTTTTTGTGTTATACGAAAACATTGCAAAATGTCTTTGTATAGTTCTCTGGAGGATAAAACTTTGTCAAGTCCGTTTTAAATATATTAAATGTTATCTCTGTATTATTCTAGACTTAAGTCAAAATTATTGTACCAAGACGAATGCTATAGTGGGGTAACGAAAAGCGTTTCATCTTTTTCGAGAATATTATCAAAAAGAACGCAGAAAACCTTATCAGGCAAGAATGGGCTTCTTCCGACTGCAACAAAAACCAACTGTAGTCTACGGTAGTTTGGGATATAACGACATAAAAAGTCAGGTTGGTGATAACATCTTGGACGTAAGAACAGACCAGATGATTCCCTTATACTGATTTAACAAAAACTTTGAAGTAAAAATTCCAGATCGAAGTGCTATACAAATGGTTCCAAAACCGAGCAGGGAACTGGAGCGGGCGTGTAGTAAAATAAAGAATCTATAATTTGCCATTCCACAAGAAACAGAAAGTTCTGTATTTCAAATGGAAATATATGCTTTTATTGCATTGTGCAAAAAAAAAGCAGGAGGGCCTAAAAAAACAAGCCTATCTGCATAATAACAGACAGCCAGGCATCACTAGTAAACCCCAAGGTAACATTCAAGCTGACATGGGAATGCCAAAAATAACTGTATGCCCTGAAAAAACGCAACCGGGTAACTCTTCTGTGGGTACCAAGACATTCGGAAAAAGAAGGCAACGAAAAAGCGAATGAGCTAGCGAGACAGGAATCATCCCCACCATACTTTGGACCGGAACCTGCCCTTGGAGTGACGAAAACCACAGCACGAGGGCAAACCAGGGAATGTATCTGTAGAATAAGACATGGAAAAGGCTTCATAAGGGGCCCATCCAAAAGAACGAACAACGAACGAACCACAACTAACAGTAGGGCTGCTAATAGGGCACGAAACTTAAGAGGACACCGACACAAGATAGGCTCATACCAATGAGCTGTTAGGTAAACTGGAGAAAGCATCGATTTGGCATAAGCGTGGCATCATAAACGCACATTCTAAGGTTCTGCCTAGCGATGAATAAAACCTCTGTACTTAAACAATCAAATCCACCGAAACCCGGGAAAATGGTTACTACAGATACTATTTTGTCGTAAAGCGTGGCTGCCACGTATCTTTCTGTTTCATTTACTTGATAGTATATTATGATTAAACTTAACTTAATTTATTTTTAAAATTACATCACATTAAGCTCTACTATTGTATTTTAAACTGTGAATAATATTTGTTATATTTATTACTATAAGGTATTACACAGAAAAGTCATGCTGTCAAAATACTATTTTGTTTTTAGACAGCTACTAATAAATTCGCGACAACGTGACAACAGTGCATTTTCGTAAAGGGGTACTTCGGCCAACGACTAATAGTCGTTGTACTTCGGCCACCTTCGACTTCGCTGGACAGATGACACATATAAAATGGTGTTTTAGTATAAATGTTTCTTGTTGTTTCTTGGGTTATTTTTGTGACAATTGTTTAAATTTTAGTTTTGTGTATGTACTTTTAATAAATTAAAATGGTTAGGCAAGTGTTTAAAGTGACGGATATGATTCCTGGATTATTATTTCACAAGTAAGTACAAACTATGCTTGTACCATTCTATTGCCAATAATAAACACAAACCATGTTAGGCCCAGCTCTCGTTTGCTTTTATGAATAAAATGCTTTCTCTATCTAAGACGTCAACTCATTGGCTCATACAGTGGGGACCCAAGTTGCAGGATGTGCGACGAAGGGGAAGAAACAGCCTACCATATACTGTGCAAATGTGAAGCGTTGAATCACAAAAGACAGGCATTATTTGGGCAACCGAAAATGAGCCCACAAAAATATATTATACAGACTTGTAGAAGAAACAAGACTAATGGGAACATTGGTATAAAAGATAATGGGAGATTAGGCACAAAAAGCACAAAAGGCTGCGCTGCATCCGGTAACAAAACAACCAGTAATAGTTTTTGGTTATTAATACCGTTTTAAAAAAATTAAGATTTAAATTTTAAAACCTTTATCTTAACTCTTTTTTTATACTAAGTCCTTTTAAAAAAATAAACAGATATCTTTTGAAATCTATTTTAGACTTACCTCGACAATAATTTCATTTGCATTCCAAGCTAAAGCAAATAACTGTAATGTGCTGGTAATAAAAAATACTATATTAAATGGTATATTTAGGCCCTAAAACGCAATAACAAGATCATGTATTACATAACAATAAAATTTTATGCAGAATATAAAATTTATATATCTATATTTATAGCTTATAAGAATTTTAGTCAAAAATTAAAGTACTTTTTAGAGTACCATATTTGAAAAATAAACATAACCAGAGCTATTAATTTTTTTATGTGTTTTTTTGATTTTAAGTTTAAAATATTTTATTTTTGCAACCAATAAATTTTGTAAAAATTATTTTTTTACATGTGCATAAAATTAACATTTAAAAAAAAATAATTAAAAACAATTTATTTTGTTATTTTCCTGTATCATATAATAATTACACTAATATCGTTGACATTCATTGTATTTATTTGTTAATTAATACACAACTTTTCGGTTGGTAACGAATCTCCAACCGTTTTCAAGTGATAACTAAAAACTATTCTTAAAAACTACGACTTATATACTATCCGTTTTTCACCGAAGCTTGACCGATTTTTCACCGTTGAGCAACGGCTTGCTAAATACATTTTGGTCATTGTGGTTTATATTTAGCAAGCCTAGTATCGACATTACGAATATCCGGCAGCAGTTGCTGAACCGTGAAAAATCGGTCCAGCTTCGGTGAACAACGGATACTATATAAGTCGTAGCTTTTAAGAATAGTTTTTAGTTCATCATTTAAAAACGATTGGAGATATATTACTAACTTAAACGTTGTGTATCAATTAAAAAATAAAGACAATGGTCACAAAGTCCAACATTTTAGTGTTATTGAGACCATAATATTGTCTTAGAACCGTTTTACACATACAAGAATTCTAGTGAAATTTATAGCGAAAATTATCACCAAAATTTTAATGAAAATTTTATACCAGATATTTTTAACCAATCAGATGTTTTATTTCTACATTGTTACTATGGAAAGTCAGCAAATTTTCTAAAAAATTTTCATCCACATGAGCATATAGACGTAAAATTAATAAGTAAACATTTTCCGGATCATGACAGCTATCATATAACTAGACAATAATATTATTTTTTCATGCATTTATTTAAGTATTTATGGGGGATCTTTTTTTCCGTGCCCTAGTAGAATTTAAAAAAACAATTAACATCAGATAAATTATTATATAGAATCAATTAATTTTATACAATTTTTAATAGATTTCTGGGAATTGTCAATATTGACCAAAAAAATAAAAGTGGATAGGTTAGTATTGCGAAAGACTTTTCTAATTTTTCCCGTGCCCTGGAAAAATAAAATATATAATATTAGATAAATTATTATTTAAAATTAATTGATTTCATCCAATTTTCTTACTAGGTTTCAGAAAAATGTAAATATTGACTAAAAATGAAAGTGGATACGTTCGTATTTTGGGAGATATTTTGTTATTTTTCCAGTCCCCTAATAAAATAAACTATATGACATGAGATACATTTTTATATAAAATTGATTGCTTTCATACAATTTTCTTACTAGATTTCAGGGAAATGTCAATATTTACTAAAAACAAAGGTGACACACAGCAAAAAAAAAATATAAATATATAAATATATATATATATATATATATATATATATATATATATATATATATATATATATATATATATATATATATATATATATATATATATATATATATATATATATATATATATATATATATATATATATATATATATAATATATAATATATATATATATATATATATATATATATATATATATATATATATATATATATATATATATATTTTTTGAAAATTATTCCTCGTAAAAAAAATTCATGTACTCAAAAAATTCCCGGCAATAATTCATGCTGTGGGGATATTATATTATGTGAAAATTTTAATAAAATTGTAAATAGTACATTTATTTGTGTTTGATATTAACAATCAATTTTGGTAGAAGTACTGCTAGAATTTATGTGCACAAATATTAATTTTATAACAGCTGATTAGTTTAACACAACCTCGAAAGGCGAGAATTTTCTAAATAAAAAAGGTTTTGCGTGCTTTTAATTACGTCAGATATTAATAAACGGGAGTTGTTACTATTAGGGTTCTTTCACACGTGAAGCTTCACGTCTCTCACTCTTATACGTGAGCGTTTATCGCTTCTACCTACCGCTCATTCACACAGGAAGCCATTTTAGTTCCTGGCTCCTTGAGCTCAGTAATAGAATGGTCTACTTCTTTCTCTTACCACTCTAAGAACTCTTCCTTTTACATTTCAAGGAGGAAACGTGGCTCCCCGACTCAAGATGGAGAAGACGTGAGCCCTCTCGTCTCCTGAGACAGTGAGTCTCGCGCTTTTCGCCTGAAAGCTCCATTAGACTCGATGCATTTTGGTGCTGAGAGCCTTTCTTCCTCTCGGAAGCGAGAGACGTAAAGCTACCGGTGTGAAAGAACCCTTAGGTGTAGCAATAGTTAACTAGTTCCTTTTTCTTTTTAAAACAGTTTTCGATGACATTACCGACCTTTAAAAAACTTTCGCGTCGATTTTTGCGCTATTTCCCGAAAACATAAAAAATGTTTTATATTTTTATTTCGAAAATTCCAGTAAGAATTATCGAACGTGTACTACACAAAATAATTATTGTGTAATCGACCATGCACACTTTAAATGGGTTTTTGGCGACCGATGAAATTGAACCAAATTTTAATATGTTATTCGGGACTTTAAATGAAACAATTTTTATCATTGCACCAAAAGTCTAAACCTACAGGGTAAGCCGCTAGAGCTAGGTATAATTTGTGTCCTGCTAATTTAAAAAATGATGGTTTGCTAAGTAATAACTGTATTTAATTTGTAAATAATACTAAAACTTTTCATATTTACTGTGTATATTAACGTATTTTACTTATAAAGTGCTCCAGGATAAAATAAAAATACAGGGTAAATTAAAAAACTGATTGTTTAACGCAATATGAAAAATATTAATAGGTAACCTAAATAAATAATCTGGAATATTACTGATAGAAAATAACAAATTAAGCCGAAAGAACTGTATGAATTTAAAATAATCTTTTATCCGCATATTATACAGGGTACCGCAAAAACAATACAGAAAAATAAAATTTTACCTATTTTAAAAGTACTTTTAACTTGATAAATGGAAATAATTTTAAGCAATTTGACTATTTTAATGAACTGCTTACAAAAAAAAAATGATTTAAAAAAGATGGCATTATTTATTTTAACATGAAAAGTAACTTAAAAAGCAAAGGTATGCCCGAAGGTAAACGGAAAACATTACTGAATGTTTATAATCAAATTCTTGACATAGTAGAACGGTCATAATAGTATTTAAAAAATAAAAAAGAATAATATTTAATAAACAAATGTATTGGGACGTCATTATAGAGATAATAATTAATTGTGTGTAGTGATTTACACAATCCTTAATATATCGAAAACTGTAACAGCTTTGGAAAAATGTTATATAACCAAAAATTAAAATTATTATTTTTTAAGTTTTACAAAAATTTTTAATTGGAGAAATATTAAAGTAAAAATGTTGAGTTATCACTTAAAATAGTCTTAAAAATTGTTTTTTATTATAACTTAAAAAGTGTTAAATTTATATCAAAAAGTTATATAACTTAAATTAAAGATCTTGTTAGAATACATAATTTTTGTTTTATAAAATTTCGCATAGCTTTAATAGTTTTTTAGTTAGTGAAATTTAAAATAAAGTTAATAATATATCAGAAAATAAAGAAGATAAAAAATATATATTCTTTTACTTAACTGATTTTTGTATTTTTTTATTTAAATTGTTTATTTTAATCTTATATTACCTAAAACCAAAAATACAATGTAATAAAAATATTATTTAGGATATAAAATATTATTTTTTAGCTTACCCTGTATTTTTATTTTACCTTATAACACCTTGTAAGTTAAAACAGTAAATATACAGAAAAAATGTAATAAATTTTGTATTATTTACTCTTTGAATACAGGTAATATTTGGTAAATTATTATTTTTTAATTAAGTCTAGAACGCCTGTCCCCTGGTAAAATAATGATTGTGAAGATGCCATCAAACAGTCTAAACAAGCTTATAATAAATATAAACGAAATCCAACTTTAGAAAATAAACTACACTTTAAAAAACAAAGAGCAAAAGCTAGATTTATTACAAAAAAAGCAAGACTGAGTCCTGGCAAACATATGTTGCTACTATAAATAACCCTACACCTGTAAATGAGACCTGGAACAAAGTAAGAAGAATAAAGGGCATTAATACATATAAAGGCATTACCGCACTAGAAACTAATCAAAAATTGTGACAAATAATGAAGACATTTGTGAGATTCTTGCCGATACCTATGAACAAAATTCGAGCAACCAAAACTTAAATGAAGATTTTATTTAACGTAAAACAGCAGAAGAGACAAGAAAACAAAATTTTACTTCCACAAATAATATTACAGCTTATCTTAAGAAACCAATCACCTACCCAGAATTAAAAAAAAAAAAACATAAACACAACAAAAGAGTCGGCAGCGGGTCCAGATGACATTCCACCTGTTTTTTTTAAACGCTTTCCAGAAGCAACTTTACATCTTTTACTTAAAATTTACAATAACATATGGATTAATAAAAAGTTTCCAAATCTATGGAGGGAGAGCTTATAGTTATAATTTTAACAAATTTTTTAAAACCAGGACAATTAACATTAGAACTAAATCCTTGGATGCTTACAGAAACCTATCTCATTTAAAAACTATGAGAAGATCAAAAGGTTTTCTCTCACAAAAAAGAAAACAAGAAAATGGAATCCCTTAAGGATCTGTACGTAGTGTCACCCTTTTTCTTATATCAAAAAATAATATTATTGAAAAAATTCAAACCCCAATAAAAGCCAGATTATATGCTGACTTAGTTATTTATATTAGTGGAAATAATACTGAAAGACTTCAAAATCACCTTCATAACACTCTTTTCAAACGGGAAGCATGGTCTCTAGAGACAGGATTTCAGTTCAGTACAACAAAAACTAAGTCGATACTTTTTACAAAAACCACAGACCAAAACCAATTAGATTTGACACTCTATTCTAATCCCATCGAATCAGTTTCAAACATACGATTTCTGGGAATCATATTGGATTCCCAACTTAATTGGAAACAGCACATAAATAATCTTATTACACAGTGTCAAAACGCTTTAAATCTCTTAAAAAGCATATGTAACCATAGGTGGGGAGCCGATAAGCAAACACTACTCATGATATACAAATCTCTTATAAGGTCCAAAATTGACTACGGAGCCATCTGTTACGATTCGGCGAACAAAACAGTTTTAAATGTGTTAAACACAATACAGAACAAAGCATTAAAAATTGCCATAGGAGGGTACAGAACAAGCCCCATAACTAGCATTCAGGCAGAAGCATCAGAACCACCAATTAACATAAGGAGAATGTATTTAAGTCTTAATTATGCCGTTTCCTTACTATCTCAGCCTAACATTCTCGTCAAACATCACGTCATCGCTTCCAGATGCCGAAAAATTTACTAAAGAACAAAAAGAATACCAGTCCCATTCTATGAAAGGCTACATCGATACATTGACCACCTTGATATCCAACTTCCAAAAATAATGCCGAATCAAACCCTAAACATTCCACCATGGAGCATACAAATCCCGGAATGCAATACATCCGTAACCATATTTTCCAAGTCTGAAACATCTCCAGAAATAATCGTGGGCAATTTTAAGAAGCTCTTATCAACAAGCTATGAAAAAATTCCATATAATCTACACAGACGCGTCTAAATCAAAAGATGGTATTGGAGCTGCTGTAGTTACTCCAACTGAAACATTTTACTATAAATTGCACGACTGGTACTCAATATATTTAGGAGAATTATATGCAATCCAACAAGCACTAGAGTATATCAAAAGGCAAGACATAATGAAATATACTATAGCTACCGATTCACTTAGCTCAATACAGGGACTTCAGCAACTATATCCCAGACACCCACTTCTACAAAAAATAAAAGAGACTTTACACAACCTTCAAAGTCACCAAAAATATGTTAACTTACATATGGATACTATCACACATAGGTATTAAGGGAAATGAAAAGGCAGATACAGCATCTAAAGAAGCTATTTTTCAGCAAAACATAAGCAACAATGTTTCAGTACCAAGTAATGATGTTAAAATGTTTTTCAAATTTAAAATACGGAACGTGTTGCAGAATCATTGGTTAAATCAGCATATTAAGTTAAATGAAATTAAACACTACGTCAAACCTTGGAATAACAACTACCCCAACCGAAAAGATCAAGTAATAGTTACAAGATTACGAATGGTACAAAATTTAGCCATGAATATCTCCTTAAGAAAATTGATCCACCTGTTTGTGCAAGGTGTGCAAATCAACTAACCGTAAGGCACATATTTGAGGAATGTCCGGAATTAGCACAACTTCGAAACAAACATAACCTAAACCATGGAGTCGCAGAATCTTTAGGTGAAAATGCTAACATTGCGAATATAAAAAGATTTCTAACCGAGATAAATTTAATTAATTATGTTTAATTAATGAGTATTAAGTTATTAAACTATTTAAGAATTAAGTATTGTTAACAAATCATTGTACTACTGCTAGAGGCCTCTAATAACCCTCGTGGTTGATGGGGCCATAAACAATAAATAATTAAAAAAAAATAGCAAGACACAAATTAAACCTAGCTTTAGCGGCTAACCCTGTGGGTTTAGAGTTTTGGTGCAATGTTTAAAATGCTTCTTAGGTCCTTAATAACATATTAATTGGTTAATTTTCACCGGTCGCCAAAAACCCATTTTAAGTGTGCATGGTCCATTTCGGCGTAATTATAGCAATAATATTCGGAATTATTCTTGTATGTGTTAAACGGTTCTAACACTTTCACCGAAACAACATAAGGTGTGTTTGATTCCCAAATATATACTAACCTGCACAAGTTCAATAAGGATTGCCGCTAACATTAAAGAAATAACGCAGTATTCCAAAAGCATAATGTACTGAAAAGCGCTGTTTAAATCCTTAACCCATCTAAAATGTTAATTAAAAAATATTTTTAAACTGTTTACGCTGTTATTTTTTTTAAGTACAGTGTGTGCTAATTTCAACACAAGTATCCTATTTTTTGACTAAATGACAGATTTCTATTTCAAGTTTGTTATGGCCCTTCTATTTTCTAATATACAGAAAAAATTTGATATTTTTTCTTCGTACGCACATCACACATTAAAATGTAGACATTGATTTATAGAGAGCATTTTACCTTGTAGTAATAGAGCCAGAGCCAAGATTTGGCAGTAATCAGTCATATTACATTTCTCCATTCTAATGTGTCCATTCAATGCCAATAGTTACAATCCTGCACTCTAGTAGATACAGGGAGTAGATAAAAGGGGTGAAAGTGGCTTATTTTTTCGAGTAATGGCCGTCATCATTAATATGCTTGAAAATGTGTTATGTAAACAGGTATTGACGTAACTAAACAAAATCCCAAAAGGCAAATATACGAGTAGATACCAAAGGGGTGGCGCACAGGTTTGTAGGTGATGAATATTTGAAGGAAAGGCTGTCATTGGTAATATGTCTGCCTTTTTAAATTTTTACTATTTAGAAATATATATTTAATAATATACTGCATATAATAATATACTGCACTTAATAATATACTGTACTGTGCAAAAGAAAATAACAGGAGGGTTTATAAAAACAAGCGGATCTGCATAATAACAGACAGCCAGGCGTCACTAGAGGCACTAATAAACTCCAAGGCAACGCCTTAGCTGACATGGGACTGCCACTGTAACTCACAGAATCTGTCCTTGAAGTAACCAAAACCACAGCACTAGGGCAAACCAGGGAACAGGCATTATTTGGGCAACCGAAAATGAGCCCACAGAAATATAGCATACCAGTCTCGGCGTTAACCGGACTAGTAGAAAGAACAAGACTAATGGAAGGATTGGTATAAAAGATAATGGGAGATTAAGCACAAAAAACCCAAGAGGCTGCGCTGCCTCCGGTAGTAAATCTACTATTAAACTCTTAAGAAGTCCAAATCTAAAGGGGCGGACGGCTAGGTGGATACATAAGCCAGTAAAACTAGGTAAAATGTACCACATACCTGGAGAGCTTTTTTTATACGTAGTCTCTTCCATCTTGGTAACTAGTTGATAAGTTACCGTACAACTTCTGTTTGTTTTCAGATTCAGATACTTAATGCATAAATACAGGGTGTTACTTAATGGTATGTCATAATTTGAAGGAGGCATTCCTGGATCGATTTTAAGTCGAAAAGTTCATATAAACGTGGGCCCTAAAATGCTTAGTTATTAAGATACAGGGTGTTAAAGTTTTATTTTATTTTCACTTTTTAATACATTTTTCAAAGACGGTTTGAGATATTGAACTGAATTTTGGCACAGGATATTTGGCATAAAACACACTTTTCAGATGTTCATTTAATTTTTTTTGCAACCAGTGGCGAATTTTTCAAAACAATTTTACAAAAAAAAACTACGCCATTGACTTGGGAAAAAAATTATGGTTTTATAATAATTATCAATCAATTATAAACAAAAAATCCCTCTTTCATTTTTGCCGTAAAACTTACCGTTTGGGAGAAATCGTTAATTAAAAAAATGTCTTATAACCCAAATTGCATCTTGAAAAATTATTATTGAAATAAATCAAGTTAGCTTTGCTCGTTGCCAGCGATTGTTGTTTTGTTGTTGTAAACATTATGACACTGACGTTAATTATCATTCTTGATTGTGTTAAACTTTATTTTCAATTTTAAATACATTTTTCAAATATTTATTTTTAAGCTATTTTCTTACAAACTAGTGAACAAAAAGCAATAACAATTAAATACAATACATACATAATTTACAAAAAATGTTGGAAATGACCACCTCTCGCCTCTATGCAGGCTTCTGCTCTTCTTCTCATTGAATTACGAACCCTTTCAAAAATTCCATGCGTGTTTCGGATAGTTTCACATCCGTCAATAATTCTATTTCTGAGTTCTTCTAATGTCACAATTGGTGTATGATAAACTAATGTTTTTAGGTATCCCCACAAATAAAAATCTAGGCTGTTCAGGTCAGGCGATCTAGGTGGCCAAAATTGTGGTCCTCCACGGCCTATCCAATGATTTTGGTAGGCTCTATTTAAACTCACGAGCCAATATGCTAAAGGGGGCGGGAGCGCCATCATGCATAAACCAAAGTTGTTGCCGTAACTCAAGAGGAACATTTTCAGAAGCAAAGGCAAATCATTTTGGAGAAAATTACAATAATCCTGTCCGTTAAGGCGTCCTGGTAAAAAAATGGTTTAAATGGTCGGATACGATACCGATCCAAACGTTCAGTGAAAATTGTTCCTGAAAATATGTCTCTGTAATCGCATGAGGGTTTTCCTGGGCCCAGTAATAATTGTTATGGAAATTGGTTATTGCATTTCTTGAAAAATTTGCTTCGTCCGTAAACAATATTTTGGCATCAAAATAGGATTTTCTGTTACTTTTTGGAGATACCATCTACAAAATTGCGTACGTGGTTCATAATCTCTAGGAAGCAATGCCTGAACCCTTTGTATGGAAAAGGATATAACAAAGAATCTCTTAAAATCTCCCATACCGTCTTGTAGCAGATGTTTAATGTCATACCTATTTTTCGCGTACTTGTTGGTTGGATCCTCTTCGACTCATGCAGGACAGCCTCCTCCACTGCCGGTGTTCTGACTGTACGGGGCCTTCCCTCGGAAATATTAGCTTTAAAACTGCCAGATTCAGTCAGACGACGATGAATGTTTATAAATGTTCGTCTATCTGGGAGAGCGCGATTAGGATACCTTTCTTGATACAAACGCCGCGCCTCCACAGCATTACCATTAGCTAGACCATAAAGGAAATGCATTTGTGTCATTTCCAAATTAGAATAATTTACCATTTTTTTTAACTAGCAAAATGCACGTTTTAAGATCGAAGGAGAAATAAATACAAACTGTCAAGAATGATAATTCGTCAGTGTCATAATGTTTACAACAACAAAACAACAATCGCTGGCAACAGCAAACTAACTTGATTTATTTCAATAATAATTTTCAAGATGCAATTTGGGTACATAAGACATTTTTTAATTAACGATTTCTCCCAAACGGTAAGTTTTACGGCAAAAATGAAAGAGGGATTTTTTGTTTATAATTGATTGATAATTATTATAAAACCATAATTTTTTTCCCAAGTCAATGGCGTAGTATTTTTTTTGTAAAATTGTTTTGAAAATTCGTCATAGCTACGCCACTGGTTGCAAAAAATTAAATGAACATCTGAAAAGTGTGTTTTTATGCCATAATGTCCTGTCCAAAATTCAGTTCAATATCTCAGACCGTCTTTGAAAAATGTATTAAAAAGTGAAAATAAAATAAAACTTTAACACCCTGTATCTTAATAACTAAGCATTTTAGGGCCCACGTTTATATGAACTTTTCGACTTAAAATCGATCCAGGAATGCCTCCTTCAAATTATGACATACCATTAAGTAACACCCTGTATAGTAATAATATACCGATAAAGCTCAATTTTTTAATAAACTTTTAGGTTTTTTAATGTTTTAAATTTAAAAATATGCCTGTTTTGCAAACCACCACCCTAATTTCTACTTTACCCATCATTTTGTTGAATGGTGAAAAAAAATCTTTATTTATTTTTATGATGTATTAAAAAATATAAATTGATTTTTTTTCCTGATATTTTCAAATTTAATTAAAATTTATGGGTATATCAGCAAAACTCAGAGCAAGTTGAGAGTAATATTTTCTATTTTTTATTTGTCAAACTTGATACTAATATATTAAGCTTTTTTATTTTTTAGTGCAAATAATTGTATGTGGTAATATTATATTTAATCAAATAAAAACAAAAAAATGGCTTTATCTGAAAAAATAAGCTACTTTCACTCCTTATAGCTACCCTCTATGTGCAATAGGGTGTTAAATTGTTTGAAAGTGTTTTTATACTATTAAGTAAAAATAGCTGTGTATTCTCAATATCAGTTAATTTAAATTATACCTGTTTAACTTTGCTTAATGCTAAGGTAAATTTAGAAAACCTTAAAATCAATTAACTTGCCATTCTTTTGGTTTTTAAAAAGATAAATGTATCTCGTTCAATTAACAGCAGTCACGTGCGTAAATATATGACTTTGCGCACTTGTTAGGAAAAACTATAATAGTCAGGGTAAACTTTCAATTATTTTTGTTTTTAACTATTTTTGACATTTTACATAGTTTTAGCATACGATTTGTCAACAAAGCCTTAATTGCTTTTGTATTTGTTTTAAATTCTGAAAAGCAGTGGCAGCTCTAGGAATTTCAAATTTTTTATAATGATACATCGGACCCACACAAAATATATACTAGATACTATTGTCCTCAACGAAAACACTTTGGTAAACAGAATTCACATTTTGGAATTTGCCAAAGAAAGTTAATTTTTTTTGCAGCGCTCCCAGAGAAATATCTTAGTTTCAAAAGCGAATCCCGTTTTGTGTGTTGTTTTTCTAAAACCTAGAGCCGGTTAAATTATTTTTACTTAACTATTTTTTTTATGGAACTATTTCAGATACCTCTAATTTAAAAAAAAAATAAGGATATTTTTGTGAAATTTGGAATTTGACGATAAAATTTGATCAAATATACCAAAATAATACCAATAGATGATCCGCTTTCAAAACTATTTTTTTCCTTTACCAAAGTGTTGCCCGTAAGACCAACAATATCTGGTATATATTTGATCGGGGACTTATGTCTTATTTTATGGATATATTTTTTTTAATCCTAGAACCATCTTAGCAAAAAATACTTTTTCGGTTATTTTTTTATTTGGAAGAAATACTTAAAATAAAAAAATTATCTGCCAAAACAAATTAGAACGTATTATTATGCCACCTGTAAAAAGCACCGTGTATATCATTTTTGGAAATAACAATTTATGTCGTTTTATCTTAAATAAACCTAATTTATTTTATTTAAAATTCCTATTCTGTTTATTTTTATACATTTTTTTTTGCATGCAAATTTTTAATTTTATATCAGTCTTACCGTATTAACTCTTGGTGTTTTCTAATATACTGTTTTATTGTTTTATTGGTAAGAGCATTTATATAATGCAGGGACTTACTGGATCCTCTACATGGACGCAGATTTTTTAAACAATGGGCCAAAATTCTAAGTTCAGCTTTAAAAAATACCATTACTAAAAATTTAAAAAATATATTAAATATTTGGTTTACAACAAAGTAATACAATACTCTTTAAAACATGCTTAATTATCTAACAATAATTAACCTGTCCTAGACTTAGCTTGCATTAGACACACTTATTTTTAGTCCAGTAACAATCTATTAAATTACACCACTCTACAAAAAAAAGTATTGCACCCAGAGATGTAATATATGGTTTATGATGTTTTTTGCGATCTAAACATGAATTTGTAGTCAGAATTTGGCCATCATGTCACAATTTTATTCTAACCTTAAAAACAGGTCCATTAAAACAAAACTACACAAATAACCTTCAGGAATAATAAAGAAAATTTGCATTTTTTTATATATCAAATAAACATTTATTAGGAAAAGACCATAAAAAATTTAAATCCACCCCCATAATTGATGGGTCACGTGAACTTTTTTTATAATCTTAATAAAATCATTATTTTTTTTTAATCGTTGCTGATTTCGAATCCAAATTTGCAAGATGGCGGTAACAATATGGCAGACTAAATTTTAAAACTCTTCTGATTTACGTTAGATTTGGTACATAAGGGGTTTTAAGGGTCACTGTTCACGAATTTGATCTGGAATTAGATTTTCAAAATTTAAAAAAACGGATTCAATACTTCAACCGAGATTTTTATTTTTTTTTCTGCCCTTTTGAATTTGTAAAGCTACTTTTTTTGTAGATTGCAGTTATTGGCCTAATCTCTGTTTTTTAAATTGTCTTCGGACCTGTCTAAATAAAATTTTAGGGACTTTTGCACACATTGTGGTTAACCATTTAAAGAGTGTTTTACTAGAAAATATGCCTTAAGTGTGATCAATTCTTCAGCTTAGTAACTTGGAGGAAAGCAACTTGTGAGCTTAAGTAGGGCAAGTGATTACATAAAAGAAATTAAAAAACAAAACCGATCGTTTATTTAATATGTTATTAAGCATGCATCTATAAAAGCCGAGGTTACAGTGCGTTTAAACGCCCTAAAAAAACAACAGGCTCTCAATTTTTTTGTCCTACTTGGATTTACCTGAAATTTTTACAGAAGATACTAGCCCAAAGATCAAACTCCATATCATGTAGAGGGGCGCTATTATCATGGGAGTGGTTGCTACCCCATGTTAGGGGTGGAATTTTTTTATTACATTTTATTTACATAAATCGTAAAAAAAATAAGTCTAATTAAAAAATGTTTCTTACATTTTTTTTCGATAAAAAATTGACGTTTTTCAGATTTTTCGCGAATAACTCGAAAAATGTGCATTTTATCAAAAAACTGTAGTAAGCAAAATTGTAACAAACAAAAATAATTTTCTATAATTTCTCTGTAACCAATACGGACCGAGCTACGGCCTGTTAATGGTTAGTATTTGTTCGTCCCTACTTTTTTCTACGAAAGAATCAGTGAAAACAACTTTTGTAATTTCTTTGTTTTAAAAACAAACTTTTTGTTGTTTAGATTTATGATTATTTAGATAATATTGATTGATGATGTTCAATTAGTACGTGTGTTATTAAAGTGAAGTTTCCTTTTTCTTGTAGGTTATTTTTAGTTTAACGTTGTAAGCCTGCAGGAGCTGTGGATATTTATTTAGTTTCTTTTTAATTTTATTTTCCTTAAAACCATCATTTTAATATTTTTTTTTAAGTGTATTACATCCAAGAAACTTAAAAATGAAAATAACTTAAATTATACGAAAACATTTTAAAAATGGTAAAAAATTGTCAAGTTCGTTTTAAAAATATTTAATGTTATCTTTGTATTATTCTGAAGTCAAAGTTAATATATTGAGGCAAACTCTATAGAAGGATAACCAATAGCATTTTACCTTTTCCAAGTATATTATCAGAAAGAAGGCAAAAACCTTCTAATCCTGAAGACCTGAAAGTACCCAAAGCTGTAAATAATATCTCTATACAGTTTTCATTTGTGGCGCAATTTTGAGATCTTCGCGGATGCTTTTGAGCAAAAAAAAGTTTATCACAACTCCGACGTGGCAACCCGCTGAAAATGGCCCCTTAAAGTCCCAAAAATGAGTTTTTCCTATATATCTGCCAAAATATGCGAATAAGAGAATTTTTGTTTAGACAAAAACTGAAGATGACCTCGAAATCTACAAAAATGGTTTTTAATATTTTTTCGCAACACCAATATTTTTCGCAAAAACGGCCGTCGAAAAAGCCATAACATACAGATTTTCTAGAACTCAGGAAACGGCTAAAAAATGCAGATGGGCAAAACAATTTTTTATCAAAACGCAAGAAAGATGATGAAGGAAATTTTCTGGGATCATTAAACACTTGCTAAGGTCTCATTATAAAAAAGTAATGTTAATAACAAAACATTTTTTTTAAATATCAATAAATTAATGAAATACTTTCAAAATATTGTGAAAAAAAAACTGCTTGCTTTTTTAAATATTCTAGAAAAATCAGAATGGACCCAAACTCATATGCAATGATGGAAACGGGTTTTTCCATTCTGATGAACTTTAACGAATGATTAAAAAATTTACATTATTGCCGAGTAATGAACAATTCGTCCACCCGCTTATAAATAAATCCATGAAGATGGCGACATTCTAGCGGTAAAGCGGCAGTTGAAATGAGGGCTTGGGCCCGTTATCTCAACTATCGATTTAAAAAATATATATATATATATATATATATATATATATATATATATATATATATATATATTGGTCCCGTTATCTCGAAAACTATCGATTTAAAAAAAATATATATATATATATATATATATATATATATATATATATATATATATATATATATATATATATATAATATATATATATATATATATATATATATATATATATATATATATATATATACAGTTCCATAAGCTGTAAATAGTTACTAAAGTTAATATCATAAATATATTTTAAAAAACTTTAAAATTTTATTTGTACAATCCAAAATTATTTTAGTATAAGGTGTCTCAAAAAGAGTAATATCAAAAATTATATTTTTGTTAAATGGAATACCATTTGTTTTTATGTGGCAGATGAAGCCTCTGTGAGTTCTGTATTCAACTTTAAATTTGCATGTGGGTCGAATGCAGCGTTGCCAAGCTATGATTTTTTTTTTTAAATAAGCCAAAAACATACTTTTTTTTTAAATGTTATATCTCCGCCACTGTTTGTTAATTTCTCTGACAAATTTACATGTAATCTAATGTTGACATCCTTTATCCTTAACTATCTTCATTTTTTGATTCAATTATACAGGGTGTCCAAAATATTTATTCAAACATCTCTATTTTCAATTCTATTTTAATTAAATTTCTTAAATACAACACTCTGTATATTATTTTGCCGTTAAAAAGCTTTAAGTGTGCTCTTTCAGAAAAAATTATGTTTGCCTTACCTATTGCACTATTGTTTTGAGATATTAAGGCTTTTCCGTAAATTTACACTTAAAATGGGAAATATCGTAGGCGGCATGGCTCAAGAAGTCGAAACAATTGATACTCGTTGGCATATCAGTGTGAGTATTTATTTATGTAATCTGGTGACATTTGGTTACATCTTGTGCACATTATCTTCTATCAGCAAGAATCAATTGAAATGATTTATATCCTTGGAGAATGTTTTAATAATTGTCTTCTGGCATCCCAGGTATACAGTGAGAGGTTTCCTGAGAGAAGACATCCAGATGAAAGATCATTCCCAAGATTGATGGATAGATTTGACAGGACTGGAATAGTTAAGTACGAAAAGCATGGAAGCAATAAAGCCAGTGGTAAACGAAGAAAATGAATTTAACGTGGTCGCATTTGTTGTTAAAGACCCACATAGTACAGCGGACATAAGTGATTTGCTGCACTTAGGTCAAACTTCTGTGAAGAGAATGTTGAGTAAGAATAAGTTTCATCCATATCGTGTGCAATAGAATCAAGCACTTGAAAGACAAGACTTTGAAAATAGGAAAAATTTCTTTAATTGGGATCTTGCTCGAATTAGAGAATATGTACGATTTTTTAACATTGTATTATTTACCGATGAGGCGACATTCCACAATAATGGTCATGTGAACAGGCATAATTTACACTTTTACGCCTATGTTAGTCCACATTTTATGAGGACTGTTAACCAGCAACATAGGTGAAGTGTAAATGTTTGGGGAGGCATTATTGGAAACCATATATGAAGATCTTGATAATCTGCTAGAAAATATACCACTACAACTATTAAGAAGGATATGGTTTCAGTTAGATGGGGCACCTGCTCATTTCAGTGCTGGAGTCCGAAATACTCTGGATGAAAAATTTCCAGGCCGTTGGATCGGAAAAAGAGGATCTGTTCCTTGGCCTCCAAGGTCACCAGATCTGACAAAACTTGATTTTTTTCTATGGGGGTACGTTAAAAAACTGGTCTACAAGACACCCCCAACTACAGCAGCAAATATGCGAGAAAGAATAAGAGAAGCATTTAATTCAATGACTTCCTTAATGTTACAAAATTAAATAGATCTTTAACCGACAGGTTCAATATGTGTTTAGAGCAAAATGGTAGAGTGTTTAAGTATTTAATGAATTAATTGGGTTTATGTAAATTTATTTATGTTACCTTTATTAGTCTTGTGTTCTGAATAATTTTATTAAATGTAAATAAAATGATATAAATTTATTATTACAAAAAGTAGTAATATTATTATGCCACCGAGTATCAATTGTTTCGATTTCTTGAGCCATGCCGCCTACGATATTTCCCATTTTGAGTGTAAATTTACGGAAAAGCCTTAATATCTCAAAACGATAGTGCGATAGATAGGGCAAACAATGTTTTCTGAAAGAGCACACTTGCTTTTCAACGGCAAAATAATATACAGGGTGTTGTATTTAAGAAATTTAATTAAAATAGAATTGAAAATAGAAATGTTTGAATAAATATTTTGGACACACTGTATAATTAAATCAAAAAATGAAGATAGTTTAGGATAAAGTATGTCAATATTAGATTACATGTAAATTTGTCAGCGAAATTAACAAACAGTAGCGGAGACAAAACAGTTTAAAAAAAGTATGTTTTTGGCTTATCTTTAAAAAAAGAATCATAGCTTGGCAACGCTGCATTCGATACACATACAAATTTAAAGTTGAATACAGAACCCACAGAGGCTTCATTTGCCACATTAAAACATAGGGTATTCCATTTAACAAAAATATAATTTTTGATATTACTCTTTTTTGAGACACCCTGTATACTAGAAAAGAATTTTGGATTGTAGCAGAGATAAAATTTTAAAAGTTTTGTTAAGAAAATCTTCTCATAAGTTCAACGGTTTAGTAACTATTTACCGACGCGCGCTTAGTGGACAACCCATTTTTGTAGATTACAAAGCGATCTTTATTTTTTGTTTTAACAAAAATTCTCCAATTCGCATATTAAGCAGATATTAGCGAGAAACCCATTTTTTTAGGTTTGAGGGGTCATTTTCAGAACTGTCCCACCTGTTAATGTTAATAAACTTTTTTTCGCTAGAAAGCATCCCCGAAGATCAAAGAATTGCGCCACAAGGGAAAATGTACAGATTTATTTACAGCCATGTTCCTTCATTTACTGAACTATTATCAGTATATTGAAAAAGAAAATTTAAAAAATTTAAGTTGCCTTACTATTATTTTAAAGCGATGATTTGTTGATCAGTGTTATTTATTTTAGTAACCATTGCCTGTTATATACGCTAAATTACTAGAATATTTTGTATATACATAGATGTTTACCTTTCTTTATTACTCTGTATATTTACCTGAAGTAACTAGTGCTTGCACTGCTCCGTTGTATATTAATGTGTGAGCAATATGAACGATCTGGTATGCCAATGCCACATGATAATGCTTATTTTTATCGAATGGAAACCAAAATTGTACAGGATGTGGTTTTTCGGTTTCTGCAGTAATATTTGGATGGGTCATATAAAAGGTGACTTTTTGCCTGAAATTGTTTTTTTTTTAAAAAAAAAAAAATTTTGAAAAAAAAAATTTTTTTTAAAAAAAAAATTTTTTAAAAAAATTTTTTGGGAAAAAAAAGAAAAAAATTTTTTTTTTTTAAAAAATTTTTTTTAAAAAAAAAATTTTTTTAAAAAAAATTTTTTTTAAAAAGGGGGGGGTTTTTTGGGGCCCCCCTTTTTAAAAAATTTTTTTCCAAAAAGGGGGTTTAAAAATTCGAAAAAAAAAAAGGGTAAAAATTTTTTTTTTGGGTTTTAAAAAAAAAAAAAAAAAATTTTTTTGGTTTTCAAATTTTTTAAAATTTTTTTTTTTTTTTTAAAAAAAAAATTTTTTTTAAAAAAAATTTTTTTCCCTTTTTAAAAAAAAAATTTTTCCCCAAAAAAGGGGGGGCCCCCTTTTTTTTTAAAAAATTTTGGGGGAAAAATTTTTAAATTTTTTTTTTTAAAAAAAAAAAATTTTTTAACGGGGTTTTTTTTTGGGGGGGAAAAAAAAATAAAAAAAAAATTTTTAAATTTTTTTTTTTTTTTCCAAAAAAAAGGGAAATTTTTTTTAAATTTTTTTTTAAAATTTTTAAAAAAAAAAAAAAAAAAATTTTTTTTAAAAAAGGGGTTTTTTTTCCCAAAAACCCTTTTTTAAAAAAATTAAAAAAAAATTTTTTTTTTAAAAAATTTTTTGGGACCCTTTTAAAAAAAAAATTTTTGGGGAAAAAAAAAATTTTTTTTTAAAAAAGGGGGGAAAAAAAAAAAAAAAAAAAATCCCCCTTTAAAAAAAACCCCCCAAAAAAAAAATTTAAAAAAAAAAAAATTTTTTTTTTTTTAAAAAAATTTTTAAAAAAATTAAAAAATTTTTTTTTTTAAAAATTTTTTTTTAAAAAAAAAACCCTTTTTTTTGGTTTTTTTAAAAAAAAGGGCAAATTTTTGGAAAATTTTTTTTTTTGGAAAAAAAAAAAGGGGGAAAATTTTTTTGGGGGGGGGGGGTTTTTTTTAAAAAAAAAAAATTTATTTTTTTAAAAAATGGAAAAAAAAAAAAATTTTTTTTAAAAAAAATTTTTTTTTAAAAACCCCCCCTTAAAAAATTTTTTAAAAATTTTTTAAAAAAATTTTGAAAACCCTTTTTTAAAAAATTTAAAAAAAGGGCCTTCAAAAATTTTTTTTGAAAATTTTTTTTTTAAAAAAATTTAAAAATTTGGGTTTGGGGAAAAAAAAAATTTTTTAAAATTTTTTTTTTTCCCCAAAAAAAATTTTTTTTTTAAAAAAAAAAATTTGTTTTTTAAAAGGGGGGGGGAAAAATTTTTTTTTAAATTAAAAATTTTTTTAAATTTAATTTTTTTTAAAAATTTTTTAAAAAAAAAACCCAAAAAATTTTTTTTAACCCCTTTTCAAAAAATTTTTTTAAAAATTTTAAAAAAAATTTTTTTAAAATTTTTTAAAAAAAAAAAAAAAAATTTTTTAAAAAATTTTTTTTTTTATATATATATATTATATATATATATATATATATATATATATATATATATATATATATATATATATATATATATATATATATATATATATATATATATATATATATATATATATATATATATATATAATTTTTTTTTTTTTTTTGGGGGGGGGAAAAAAAAAAAAATTTTTTTTTGAAACGAGTAGCCATTTGAATCACTTTGGGTAAAAGATTTGGGGGAAAGGGGGAAAATTTTTTTTTTTTTCCCCTTTTTTAAAAAAAAAAAAATTTTAAACAAAAAAATTTTGGGGGGGGAAAAAAAAAATTTTTTTTTTAAAAAAAGGGGGGGCCCCAATTTATTTTTTTTTTTTTTTTTTTTTTTTTTTAAAAAATTTTTTTGGAAAAAAAAAAATTTTTTGAAATACAGCCGGCATCCTTTTTTATTTGGACACCCAGCAAAGGGTAACCTATTTTACTTACCATCTCCAATATAGATAAATCCTGCACAATATAAACAGGATACAATTGCAATTGCCATTTTGTGACAATATTTAGCATTATTTTCGTAAATTTTATTAATTGTTGAATTGTTTAATTTAACAATTTTTAATTCTGCTTGCAGTGCATATTTTATTAGTTCTGTCATTTTGTCCGATTGTACAACAAACATTTTTGCAATTATTACAGCTACGAAAGTCATACCCTTTAAACCAGAAACAGCTGAAATATAGAAAAAATATAATTATTTTTACTGCCTATAATACACCCTACACTTGCACACAGCAAGTGAAAAAGGGAATTAGTTCCTGTGGCTTTATCATCCCTATCATAGTCCAATCATTATAGACTTTTTTTGTAATTATTGGTAACAGATATCTGACTGCGCCATGACCTCCGGAATACCCTGTAGATTACTAAAATCAAAAATCCAAAAATTTGTTTTTTTAAAATAATTTTTTTAAAAAATATTTTAAAAAAGCCCCCTTTTTTTTTTTAAAAAAAAAAAGGGGTTATTTACTTTATCTCGACCTTTTAAAATTAAAAAACCCTTTAAAAAATTTTTTTTAAAAACCCCCCCTTGCCATTTTTGAGAAAAAAATTTTTAAAATTTGGTTTTTTTTTTTTTAAATAAAAAAGGGGTGTTTTATAATAACAATAAAGTGGGATAAAATTTCCATAAAATTTTTTTAAATTAAAAAATTGGCCCTTATTTAAAAAAAGGGTAATTTTAAAAAAATAGGAAAAAAAATATTTTTAAAAATTAAAATTTAAAATAAAAAATTTTATAATTTTTTTTTTTAATTTAAAAAAATTTTAAAAGGGGGTTTAACCCAGCCGTGAGAAAAAATTGGCCCAAACCAAAGTTTTTTGGGGGGGAAAAGCGGGAAAATTTTAAAAATTTCAATCTTTTATTTTTTAAAAAATTTTTCAGGCAAAAAAAATTTTTTTAAACGTTTTAAAATTTTATTTTTTTTTTTTTAAAACTTTTAAAAAAAAAAAAAATTTTGTTTTTTTTTAAAAAAAAAATTAATTTTATTTTAAAAAATTTTGGTTTTTAAAAAAAAATTTAAAAAAATTTAAAAAAAAAGAAAAAAAATTTTTTAAATACCTTAAAAAAATTAAAATTCTTTTTTAGTTTTTTTGATTATTTAAATTCCAAAAAAGGGGTTTTTTCCCGTTTTTTTGGGTTTTTTGCCGTCGATAAAAATAACAATTAAACAGGTCCACAAAAAGGGGTTTGTTGGGGGTGTCGAACTAGGATTTTCTGGCGTATTTTTACCGCTTAACACGAATCTCTAGTCAAAATTGGGAGTCAAACAGCAAAAAATCGAGGAACTCCTGAAAACCGACACGGTACATTTACCGGCAGAGACCTGCTACCACGGAATGTTTGGACTATGACTATATAAACTACAAGAGATACAAAAAATTTCACAGAACAAAAAAAAATTTTTAAATTGTCTATCAAAAATTTAATAAAACATTTTTGATAAGATAAATAATAAAGGAGATATAAACGAAAATGTAATTTTAGGCAATAAATTTCAGTCCAAAAATGGGAAAAAAATATAATTTTTTATTATGGTGATTTTTGTTTTTTTTTTTTTTTTTTAATAACAAATTATTTATTATATTTATATCCTATTCAAATCACTTAAAATTTGCATTAATAAAAATAAATTTTAAATTTTTTCCAGAGGTATATTTTTAAAAAATCCTGAAAATTTGTTTTTTTGATTATAACTCAAAAAATATTACATTTATGCAAAAAAATATAGGAATAACTTAAATTAAAGGTCTTGTAAAAATTTATTAATTAAAGAAAAAAAATAAGAATTAAAAATCTTTGATTTTTCGTTGGTTCCTGCCATAGAAGGATATAACACTAAAATTCATGCTTACTTTTAAAAAAATCGGTTAATTAGAACTTAAGATTTTGTGACAAATGTTTCGAAAAAAGAAGTTTTAAGAAAAACGCATTTAAAGTTTTAACTTTCTATTCTAGCTTTCTTGCACCGAACAACAACTTAAGCTATAAATTTTAAAATAATTTGAATTTTAAAAAATCTTTTTAGGAGATATTCCTAAATATCTGAACTCTCGAAATATAAAAAAAATAATTTTTCCATCTTTCTAGAATAGAATACCCCCTTAATATATTTATGCATTTTACCTGCATTCATATCCACTCCAATAACTCTGGGCAATTCAACCAAAAACAAAATTAAACACGAGGCATAAAGAAGCTGGCTTGACCAAGAAAAAAATTTGTATAATCTTCGGTACAACTTTGACCAATGTGGCATCTCTTGGGTCCAAACTCCACCACAGATCAGCAGAAATTTGCAAATTTTAAAAAGGTTTGTTTCAGTAACCATGCTGGTGTGTGATATATTAAAGTTAAAAATTACAA
This sequence comes from Listronotus oregonensis, assembly GCA_019359885.1. Taxonomy (NCBI): domain Eukaryota; kingdom Metazoa; phylum Arthropoda; class Insecta; order Coleoptera; family Curculionidae; genus Listronotus; species Listronotus oregonensis. The sequence continues at coordinate 41,047 of JAHBCN010001916.1, forward strand.
ATGATTAAATTTCGCTTATGGTCCAAGTTTTATAGTCCCGTCAAAATTAATTTATTAATAAACGAAATGGATTTTAAACCTTTTTAAAAAACCAAAGTTTATTGTAGGTTTCGCTAAAGAGTTTATTTCGCAGTCCGAGGAGTCGGACAATTGCTAAGTTGATTCAGTGCCGTAGAAAAATGTTGGTAAATTATTACAAATATTTTTTTTGCAATGCAGCTATCGTAATTGTATGAAATGGACTATGTCCGGGATAAGCAGCCTAATCACTGACGTATCGTGGCTGTCTTAGGTGAAATAAGAGGCAATTTATTAACAGGGGGCTTAAAAATCTAAAGGTTTTGAGGAAGATAACAATAATATTGCTGTATTGTCATATAAGATTAAACATCTTTTTAAAAAAACAAAATAAAATAAAACTTTGATAATAACCAAAAACAATAATAAATTAATTCGCGTCTAGAGATACCACGTGATCACGAGCTTCTTGACAATGTTTACACATAAAACATGCTTTATTATACAGAGACTCGCGCGTTTTTTTTTGAAGTAGGCTTTTTCTTAATAATACATTTAATGTAAAAAAAGCAAATCATGAGTCTTTTCTAATACGTCTCCGCATTTTTATGTCTGAAATATAATTGGGGAAAATAAAAAACCGCTTTTCAAATCAGAAGTAACCAAGACCGACTAGAATTTAGGGCTTTTAAATTTATCTAAATTATCCCTACATAGAAGTTATTAACAAAATTTTTATAATTTTTGATATGGCAAAAGTTATAATTTTTTTTAAAGTGTAATTATATATTCCCCGGGTTTTTTCTAATACGTTGTTAAAATTTTGTTTAGAACTTCTACAAATAATTTAAACAAATTCAAAAAGCCTAAGTTCTAGTCGGTCATGGTTAGTTCTGGTTAGCAAAGCGACTTTTTATTTTCCCTAATTATATTTCAGACGTAAAAATGCGGGAACGTATTAAAAAAGACCCTAAATTATTACATTAAAATGTAATTTTATAGCCGAGTGCCGGCATAATAAAGCGTTTCATGTGTCAACACTGTCAAGAAGCTCGTGTTTACGGGGTATCTCTAGACGCGAGTAATAAATTATATAATATTATAAGGCAAAAAGAAAATGGTTTTATGCAATAAATCTATTTTAAATTATTTTAGAAATATTAAGACAATTCATAATAAGTCTTTCCTAAGAACAGGTTTTTGTCAAAGAATTTAAACACAGTATGTTAAACAAAACCACTATTTTGTTGCAATTTCCACTAATTTATTTATTAATCCTTGACATGTTTCACCACACAGTGGCTTCATCAGAAGGTATTTAGGTACTAAAAATACTTTTACAATTTTCCATCAAGCAACAGCCGAATCTGTCAACTATTTAAAACAAGCTAATACTAGCTTCTTGGCTCTGTGGTACTTCAAACTACTTTTACGGTGTGCACTAACAACGCAAAACATCTGGTTTTTTAAAATGTGCTTAAAAAACAAAGTATTTCCTAAATACATACAATTTAAAACCAACAACAGAAGTAAATCTGCATCATCTGGAATAGAACAGGGAAAGAAAAAATGGCTTAAAGAAGATATGAAGATCCAGTACAGTAAGAGAGACACCATTAGCATTTATATTAAGGTAATCCATTCAGAACTCGCTTTCAGACTCCATCCAGTTGAATTTGATAATTTAGATCAAAATAAAAGAAATCAGGTTAGGGATTTAGTAGATAAAAGTACAAAATTCAAAGTCGTAAACTTAAGTCTTTAATTTCTAATAAACCAAAATTATCTAATCTTTCCAATAAAGATGAACCTTGTCAAACATTTTTCAACCGATTTTTTTAACCTTTCTACTACTCAATTTACTGAAAAGAAACAAATTTAATTAACAAAGGTTTTAAATTCAACCTAGACTCAAAAAACAATAAAAAAAAATTTAGAAATTTTGGGAGTGGAAACTGAATTAATAATAAACAATTCGAATATTTCAAATCAAGTTAAATATCAAGCCGCAAATTTAATTAAGAAAGAAGGTCAAAAATGTAGCAAAACTAACCACCAAGATGCCCTTACTTTAAATTCTATTAAATCCAAAATAAAGTCTGACAACTTGGTATTTACACGCCTGATAAGGGAAATACAGTAGTAGTGTTTTAAAAAATAGGGATTATCAAGAAAAAAAATCCTAACTTTTTAGACCCAGATAAATATAAAATAATATCAAAAGACCCCACAGACAAGTTTAACCAAATCATAAAATCAGCAATTAACAACCAGGAAAGTATTATTAATCCATCTGAAAAAAAACAAATATTTAATTATGAATCCCCAACCACCTAAATTATACTCTTATAAAATTACATAAAGATAACTACCCTATAAGACCTATTGTTTCCTTTGTCACCTCACCTTCATACAAAATCTCGAAACTGTTAATTAACCTAATAAAAATTACTGTAATTTTACTTCAAAATTCAGTATCCAAAACTCCTATGAATTAATAGAAAAATTAAAAAATGTTCAATTACCTTTAAATGCCAAATTAGTTTCTTTTGACGTGTCTAACTTATTTCCGCATTCCGCCTAAAGAGACTGTATACTTAGTAGATAAACTGTTAGTTAAAAATAATGTAAATATAGTTATAAGAAATGATATTATAAGCCTATTATCCATATGTTTAGAACAAAACTATTTTCAGTTTAATAATAAAATTTATACCAGTTCAAATGGTTTAATAATGGGCAACCCGCTGAGTCCTCTTTTAGCCGAGATCTTTATGGATGAAATAGAACAAAAAATACATAACAATACATTAGCAAGTAATTTTTTGTATTGGTATAGATATGTAGATGACATTTTAGTAAGTTCTACAGGTTCAGAACGGCAATTAAATCAAACATTAATATTTTTAAATAACATTCACCCAAACATTAAATTTACCATAGAAAAGGAAGAAAACAAATCAATCAACTTTTTAGACTTTAGACTTAACTATCTCTAATGTAAATAATAAACACGAGTTTAATATATTTCATAAACCGTCACACACAGATATTACTATACATGAGAAGTCTCTACATCCCTATACTCATAAACTTGCAGCCTACAATAGTATGATCCATAGATTAATTTATCTTCCACTTTCAAAAGAAAATTATAATACAGAACTTAACCGCATTAAACAGATAGCAATAAATAATGGATATGAATCACAACTAATTAACAAACTAGTTAACAAGAAGTTATACCAAAAAACAATCAATTCCGTGTATCCTATTATAAAACCTGATACAAAATACCATGGATCTTTAACATATATAGGCCCAACCTCGACTAAAGTGGCAAAACTTTTAAAACAAAAAGGTCTGAAGGTAGCATTTAAAACTAATAACTCACTAGGCAAAAACATCAAAAACAATAAAGATAAAAATAAAGAAAATAGTAGTTCGGGTGTATACAAAATTAATTGTGGTTCATGCCCAAAAGTTTATATTGGCCAAACAGGAAGAAATTTCAAAACACGTTTAAAAGAACATAAATCAAGCTATATAAACTCAAAAACAAATTCGAATTACGCTAATCATTTATTACAGGAAAATCATAATTTCGATGAAAACCTTAAAATCTTACATATTGAAAACAAAAGCAAAAAATTAAATTTATTAGAAACCCTAGAAATTAATAAACTAAAAAATACTGATACGCTTCTTAATGACCAAGTGGATCTTAGTAGTTCCCCATTATTAAACCTTTTTATATTGAATGTAAATTCCTAATTATAATTTTACTACCTAGATATTTATCACAAAAATTGTAAAAGTATTTTTAGTACCTAAAAGCCTTCTGATGAAGCCACTGTGTGGTGAAACATGTCAAGAATTAATAAATAAATTAGTGGAAATTGCAACAAAATAGTGTTTTTGTTTAACATACTGTGTTAAAATGAATTTCCATCAAGCGACAGCCGAATCTGTCAACCAAAGAATTTAAATTTATGAAAACTACCCATAATATACTATTATGCTGCTGTTTGTCTTGCCGAGAATAAAAAACATCTAAAATATACAGAGCTTGAAGACCGCTTTATTTTTATTCCTTTTGCTGTTGAAACTTTTGATCCTTTGGGTGATGAGGCTAAGGGTTCTATAAATGAAATTTGCAAAAAAAAATTATGGAAAAAGTCTCAGTTTCATTAAAATCAAAGCATTGGTTTAACTGTGCAACGGGGTAATGCAGCATCGGTACTAGGTACAATCCAGGAAGACCTAGGACTTGATGAAGTTTTTAGTTTTTATTGAAGATTTAGTTACTTAGTTAATTCTAGAATATTGTTATTTGGTATTTATAACATTATATACTTTATGGTTAATTGATTTATTACTCATATTATTAATACTAGCAGGTAATGATTAATCGTTTTTTAAGTCATTAAAGTTTAGTAAGTACATTAAAGATTTTTTTCATTAAAGTAGAACATTAATTGAGGGGATAAAGTTAAGATTTTTGTCTAGTTTTGTGCGAAGAATTCTTAGTATTATTAAACTAATATTTTCTTGTATATTAAATATACTGTTTCTTAATTATAGGTCAAAGTAAGTGTTTAAATTCTTTTTTATATAAATAATGGCTTACATAAGTTTTTAGACTTAGCTTTATAAGTATATATGTTATAATCGATTTAATTAAAATAAAATAAAAAGAGTTTAAAATGTAAAATTTTTCTAATTCATCACTGAGTTTTTTAATAGCATAACAATTAGATGCAACTTTACTACATAATTTTTCTATATGTTCTTTAAAATTTAGTTTACCATCGACATAAATTCCTAAAAATTTAGCACATGTAGATGATTTTATGATTTTATCATTTAAAAATATGTTATGGAGTATACATTTGAATGTTAACATATTAGTTTTAGTTATATTACAAAAAGTAAGTTAAAATTACAGTTCGATTTGATTTTTTAAAGACCCTTTTAAATTACATCATATAATGAATTTGGATTTTTGTTATTCCATAAAATAGTTTTATCATCCGCAAACATTGTAAATTTTCCTGTTATATCAAGCAAAGCTAAATAAAAAAACAAGAAACAAGAAACAAGAAACTAACTCTTACTAGCAAAAGTCGTAAAAATAAACGTAGAAGACAAACAGGTTCTGACAGAAAATACAAAAAATTGCTTGTAAGTGTGGGGTAATTTATACGGCGATATTTCCTTTTTGCGACACAATTAGGCCAGCTAAGAGTTATGAAAGACACCTTTTTCCAGATATGGAAATAGTAATTTAAGGAACGTATTTTTTAGGATACATAATTAAACTAAAGCGAGCGTGAAAATAAAAGTGAAAATGCTATTAGGAAAAAAAATTATTAAACCCGTAAAAACACAAAAAAATGTAAACTAATATTGGAAAAGCGTTTAGTATACTAACTTTAACTCCTATGTCATTATTCTGATATTTAAAATGTCAAAAAATCTCCAGTGTAATTGTTTCGGAAGTTCGGGCATAAGTTTTATTTTCGAAGGTTTATGTTTTTATAGTAAAGATAAAATATCAATGTTTATGATTAGCTAGAAGAAGTAGGTATGAAATTTTCACTTAATATCACCCGAGGATTTGAAAACTTACCAACATTTTTTTGCGCAAAGCAATGAGAGATAATTTATTTTTTTTAAATTTGTGTTTGAGGAAAAATTTTCGAGTAATAATTTAAGGTCAGGGGAGATTTCGTAAGGAAATTTTACACCTAAATAAAAGTGTTAAGTTAAAAATACTGACATTTTTATTATGAAATACACTAGCAGATAGTGCGTAGAAAGATTTTTACTTACAATAAGACTGCTTAAAGACATGAAAAAGAAAATGTTTGTTGGCCATGAATGTTTATTTATGTATGTAAAATTAAGCCACATCAAAGGACCCCGCACAATCATCATGAAAAATGGGTTTCGGTCAATTTTTTTGAAGCTTTCCACATTGATAGATCTCAACATAACGCTAATAAAACGTCTTTATAGGTAAATAAGCCTAATTACCCTCCAGCACCTCTATAATTACCCCAAAGTTTAGAAAAAAGCATTTTATTGATTATTTAATTTAAAAACTTGTTTTTATATTTATTTTACACCTTTTTTCAATACAATTTTAAAGCTGCACTTTCAAAAGCCGCAACCATGTATACAGTAAAGATTTCAGCAAAAAACAAGTTTTTAATAACTGTTTATAATGTATTGTGTGTTAATTTAGTGTTAAAATCAAAAATTGTGTGCAAAAAGAAAGGGTAATATAGTAAAAAAGGGGTTAGTTGGATTTGCATATCTAAAAACGGAACTTTTCAAATAAAAATTCTATTAGATTGGAGATCAGCTCTCCTAAAAAGCGCCTTATACCAAATTTGATTAAAATCGGCGTTGCCGAAACAATTACCTGGCTTCTTTAAATGTTGTTTTACGTGATTAAAAAGTGTTCTTTTTTTGTAATTAGTTTCTATAAGTATTAAAAAGAAGTGATGTCTTCTATTTTTAACGAACATCAAAAATGATAGATTAATATATATATATATATATATATATATATATATATATATATATATATATATATATATATATATATATATATATATATATATATATATATATATATATATATATATATATATATATATATATATATATATATATATATATATATATATATATATATATATTAATATATTTTATATATATATATATATATATATATATATATATATATATATATATATATATATATATATATATATATATATAAACTACGGCTTAAAATTGCAAAAATAACGAGGTAATTTAGAAAAATTAAACCGACTTCAAAGGGAAATTAACCTAAAATTAGGAAATAGTGTTTATTATAACACGAATTAACAAAAGAAAACGAAATCAAAAGTAGTTACAAAACAAATTAGGTACATACATTTTTTTGTGAGGTAGGTGCCATCACTTAAGGGTTTGGTAAGGTAGTTGGAAACTCAAAAAAAGTGTTTTTCAGATTTCTTTAGGTTTAAAACCCCATTATTTGTTTTAAAGAATACCCAGAGGTATTGCTTTTGTAGACAATCTCCTGGAGGTCTTCTAAAAAAAGATGTGATGAAGTGAGAAAAATATCTTTGTTTTGGGTTATTTAAAAAAAAAAACATTTAAAAAAATTTATTAAATGGATAAACCAATCTAGGTACTTATTAAAGGATTAGTCAAAACTTTAATTTTTGTCCAAATGACGGCTTTTAAAAAAAAGCTGCGATTTTCGAACTTCAATTGGTTTAAAAAAATTGAAATTATTTTTATAAATCTTATTTCTTTAATTAAAACCTTAAAAAATATATCTAAGAAGATTATGTAAAATTTTAAACCCGATCAGTCAAGCCGTTTCGGAAAAATCATGTTTACCGACAATAAAAATATAGTTTTGAGATAAACGCTTTTGAACTTCCAAAATACAGGTCTAGCGCTTGAAAAAATCCTTATAATTATGCGTATATCTTTAAGAATATTTACCGGATTAATTTGAAATTTTTAGACAACATACTTCGACATATGTACTTTCTAAAAAAATATATTTTTTTAAATCCCACCTTGGTATAACCCCTTAAGAAAACACCTACCAAATATATTAAAAAAATAAAATATTAAAGTTTTTAAAGTCAAATGTCAGCTCCATTCTATTTTGTATTGTATATATATATATATATATATATATATATATATATATATATATATATATATATATTTTATATATATATATATATATATATATATATATATATATATATATATATATATATATATATATATATATATATATATATATATATATATATATATATATATATATATATATATATATATATATATATTTTATATATCTTTAAGCCTGGAAAAAGTGTTTCCAATTTTTAAAATTTGTTTTCCACTTATTTTAAGGCCTGTATGTTTAGTTAAAATTTTTGCTAATTTGTGAAAAGTTTCACCGCAATATGGTAGTGAAAAATAATAAGAGGGTTGATTCTCAGTTGATAAGGCAGTACTGCCTTATCAACTGAGAATCAAACCTCTTATTATTACATACAGGCCTTAAAATAAGTGGAAAACAAATTTTAAAAATTGGAAACACTTTTTCCAGGCTTAAAGATACAGATAGAGATTTAAATAAATCGAATGTTGTTTACTCTCTTCAATGCATAGAATGCAACAGTAACTATATAGGACAAACTTCCACTGTTTTACAGCAACGCATTACCAGACATAAGAACGATTGCAGACTCAATAAAAAAACATGTACCCTATCAGAACATGTCCTTATGACCAATCATAACATAGATTTTGCTAATGCAAAGGTACTTAATACAGAAAAAAAAAAAAACAAAAGACAGTTTTTAGAAATGGTGGAGATTTTCCTGGATAGTTGTTGCATGAATAAAAGAAAAGATATTGACGATCTAAGCATAATTTATTCTAGCCTATTAGAAAACTTAAAACAAAACAATAATTAATTTAGGAAAAAATTTTTTTTTTTGTATCCATCCTTACTTTTTTAAATTATTGTATAATAAAATATAAAGAAAGAAAAAATCCTGAATAATTTTAAAAGAATTTTCTGTAAAATTTCCAACATACACACTTTATACATATTTTTTCGACATAATAACAAAAAAAAAAAAAAAACCTACAAAGGAATTTTGTCCTGATAATACCACTACTGCTATTGATTTCGATATGTATTAACTTAACAGTATGTTTCAAGATGTTCTAGAAAACACCAGGATGTATAAATGTTAAAAAATTTAAATTCAAAAAATTATGAGCACTAAGATGTAAAACAATAAATTGATTATGTTTCTTATAAAGACTCTAGCCTTAAGAAAACTCACTTTGCACGTAAGTTTTATTGTTATATTTTGCTATATATTTTTTTTATCGTTTTTAAAACAATAAGTTGCATTTGTAGATTAATTTTTTGATTGTAAAAAATTTTTTTTTATATTGTAGCCTTGAAAAAGGAAAAAATAAATTTCCGAAAGCTCGGCGTTTAGTAAAAAAAGAGTTTTACTTCAGCCCTAGACCGAATCCCCAAGAATTTAGAATCTTTGTATTCAACTAGTCGGTCAAGACTACCCTTCCACTTTCTTATATATATATATATATATATATATATATATATATATATATATATATATATATATATATATATATATATATATATATATATATATATATATATATATATATATATATATATATATATATATATATATATATATATATATATTATATATTTATTTATTTATTTTAATTAAGTGTTATATTTGATGGCTTTGTTGGTACCAAACTTGTTTGTCCCTTATTGTTTCGTATCCACTTTAAATTTTATTTCTGTTGGTTTATTTAGTGCTTATATTAAACATATTACTTTATAATTTTAAAGTAATTTTCTTTTCAAGGTAATTTAATTTTTTTTTAATTTATTACAAATTTTGTACATAGCTAGATATTTTTGTAAATTAAAATGTATGTTGTTAAAGTACATTTTTAATTTATAAAAATCCCCCTACTTTAAAATAATTAAAAACAACAAATATGTTAAAATTGTGCGTGTAGCCGCTACTGCATTTTCCATAAATAATTTTTCCCGTTTATCATGTGAGCCTTTTCATTTGGATAATTATATACGAGGGCACAGAAATCGCCAACGTATCCTTCGTGCACGGAAAATATTGTCAAACTCTGCTTTCACAATATTATCTTATTATTTTTGTGAAGAAAGGACGGCAAAGGTGCAATTAACTCGATAGCTTTTCTTTTCTATAAGACAAACAATTAGGGTATTATAGATTTAATTAAATATCTTAATATTAAATAGCTATGACACAAATCATATATACAACGCCACGATCATGTTAAAGTGTTTTTTATATACCAGGGGCTCGAGCAAAAAAATATTTTTTGGAAATCAGGATACTGAAAAGGGTTGCGTTTTTTGTTAAGGTGAGATTTTTTTTTTTTTTTATTTGAGATTACTTTATTAATTACCGTCTAAACCAATGGTGTTTTGTTTACTATAATTTTTGCATTCTTTAGAAAATATATTTTTTTATCTCTATGTTTACACACGAAGGCTTGTACTAAGCTAAAGTACTAGGCACTGTCGGTACCGGGTTAAATAAATTTTTAATAACAAAATCAACAATTATTATTTACTAGCAATTTGCCTGCGGCTTGGCCTGCGTGGACTACGCGATTTTGGCTGTTTTTCCCGGTCTCGCAAAAAAATTCATACAGTATTGTCTGTCTCATGACATGACATCACATCATATCTCGCTCCCCGCGCTCCGACTTTCGTCACATACTTTGCGACGTAGCGCGCGTCTAGCGATTAAACATTATTATTTTATCGTATTTTATTTGTTATTATTTCCTATTTTTTATTTCTCATACAACTTTTATCCTTCTATCCCTAAGGAGTTAATCAGGGGATAAAGTTCCAAAAATACCACCATTTTCTTTTTTTGCTGAGTAATTAAAAGCCTAATCAAAAACATTTATATTTACAACTTTAAAAATGACGATTTTTCCATACAAACTTTTATCCCCATTTTAACCCATACCCCAAAGGGATATAATTTTAAAAAATATATAACAGATTATTTTCATTGGTAATCAATAGCTTACATACCGATTTTTATACTCCTAAATCCAGAAATGACGAAGTTCAGAAGCCTAAATACCAACTCCCGAATTAACTACTTTAAAATGTAACGATTTTTTGATACAAACTTTCATCCCCATTTTAAACCTCCAAGGGATGTACAGTTTTATTTATAAAAAAAGCGTACAGGAATTAGAAAGAGAGGTAAGTTTTGCCATATTTGCATAACACCGGCTTGTCTAAATGATTGTTTATTGGAGGTTATTACACGTCATGGATTATCAAAAATGCAAAGCACTGGCGTCGATGTAATTCATTTTAAAAATGCATGGTGGTAACGTTTGATAAACTTTGACAGAAGAAAAAAAATGCCTCGTCAGTTGTCTAAAGTTGAGAAGGCTCAAATTGTATCAAGAATCGAAGAAGGATGGTCAATCCGTGCTGTAGCGCAGTTGTATAATAGAAATAAAAAACTATATTGAAAATTAAGCAACGCTGGGAACAAGAAGATTCCCTAAAAAGGAAAATTGGCTCAGGTCGTCCCAAACTTGCCAGCCCTGAACAGGATGCTGTTTTTTGGGATATTTAAGAAATAATCCATTTGCAACTGCAAGGGAGGCTGTTATTGATACAGTATTTCCTGCCTCCCAACCTACCGCAGCAGAAGAGTAATGGAATCTGAACTAAAATGTCGCCCAGCTGCGAAAAAAATATTTCTTAACGAAGAACGGCGACAATCAAGGATTATTTTTCCTTTAAATTATATATACCGCAATCCTTAATTTTGGAACAGGGTCATTTTTACTGATAAAAAGACGTTCCAGTCGACTTATAACGGCCAAATTCGTGTTTACCGTCCAAACAATATCAGGTTTGAAGAGCGATATACTAACCCCCTCACTTCTAGACATGGGCGTTTCTCTGTAAATGTATGGGGCTGGATAAGTGTTCATGGACCTGGTGTTTGCTGGCGAATAGAGGGAAGATTTAATGCCGGAAATTACATTAACATTTTAGAAAACATATTGTTACCAACTGCTGAGCAAATATATCCCTATCATACGTTCATATTTTAACAAGATAATTGTCCAGTCCATACGGCCAATGCTGTAACCCACTGGTTTCAAACCCATAATGTGAAAAGCCTTGGGTCGCTTATAGTCCCGATATCAATTCAATCGAAAATATTTGGAGTATATTCGTAAAAAAAATATATAATCGAAATTTTAGGCCACAAAATTCAGAAGATTTATTGGGAAATAATACATGCGTGCTGGAAAAAGCTTGATCCAAATATTGTATCAAATATAATTCAGTCAATTCCAAATAGACTGGCTTAAGTAATAGAAAAACAGGGATATATGACCAAATACTAAATTCTATTTATTCTTGTTAATCGTTTTTTGTTTCTATTGTAATTTTTATAAAACTGTTGCGTGTACGCTTTTTTTATGAATACAACTATACATCGTTTATATAAATTTGTTTATTTTATTGATGTCACACCAATGGATGACATTTTCCATAACCTTCATCTTCTAATAACCTCAAATAAAAAAACATTGACATCAGCCGGTTTTACGCAAATATGACGAAGGTGGCTCTCGCTTTAATTCTCGTACGCCTTTTTTATGAATATAACTGTAATTCCAAAAATGTAAAAACAGATAATTTTTAATCGTATTTAAAAACCAACATAACAATTTTTATACTTTTGAACTAACCAAAACTAACCACACAAACTTTTACCCCTTCCCCCATTTGACCCTTTAAGGAGGAGGGAAGCTTCCTATAATCCTTTCTTAGGTAAAGTCTCCCATTTTTCTGAAAAATCAGAATTCTAATTACCAACTCCCTTACTTACAACTTAAAAAATGACAATTTTTCAGTACATATGACTTTTATCCCCTATTTTAACTTCCCCAACATATTTAATCTAAGAAATATTAAAACGGATTATTTTTAATCATAATCAGAAGCCTAAATACCATTTTTTATACTTCTAAGTCCTGAAATGAAGATGTTTAATACAACCATCCTCCCTCTTTAGGCGGTGAGTTACCTAATATTTTGTTTAGCCAATGTTTATCAGGAATAATGTAGGATTATGATCATAATTTTTTTTAAATTGGTCCAACAGTTTCGGAGCCTATTCAATGCCTTCAAACAAACAATCAAATCTTTCCTTCTTATAATAGGTATTATTGTAAAGATAAGACGTCAAATAGCGTGGTCCGCTTTATTTTAAGTTAAATGTGATTGTAAAACTTTTAAAAAAATAGAAGGATAACCTTAAAATTATTTTTAGTGGCTTTAAAACCGACCTAAAATTAAATTTTCTAAAAAAATTAAATAAAAATGATAAGAGAATTAAAAGATATAGTTGCCCCCTTTTATTAATTACTAATTTTGTTAAATAAAATGCAAGTTAACTTAAAAACAAATGATTAGTGCAACTTTTTATATAAGATTTAATCAAGAAACAAGAATTACATACTGCCAGCTTTTTGTGTTCTCTAATTTCGATTGAAATAAAATGAATTTTGAAAAATATAATAACATTAATTATCTAGCTCAACAGCTTAAGCCCCCTTTTATAGAAAATTAAATTTTACGTCTCTGGCGGGGGCTCAAGCTGTTGAGCTAGAACTTTTAAAATAAGGGGTATCATTTATATAAAGCAACTTTTGCCAGGTATTTTAATTCCAAATTCGAAAAAAAAAATGGTTTCATATAAAAAGTGTTCACCCAACTGTACAGTCAATACAGCCCTACTGACGTGACTTGTAAGGTAGGCGAAACGCGTCTAGGGGAAGAGTTTTAAAAGGATATGGATGCTGCAACTAATTTATTTCATTTTGTTTAAAGCAATGGTACATGTTTAGTGTTTTTTCTATCTTAAAAACAGCTACTGTTTTTACAAGCAGTCTACAATACAATGCTACTTTTAGTAATTTGACTAAGTTAAATGCTCATTTTTGTCCTGTTGACATATTAGGTTTGACTTGTAGACATTACGGATATATATGAATAGGCAAGCTTCATTCTCTGAAACAAAAAGAGGTAATAAGCTGTTATTTTATTAGAAACAAATTTTAATGTGTTATAAATGCTCCATTACATTATTAGTCTCGTATTTTGTAAATAGCTTATAATTATTAAAAGAAATAAAATAATAAACCAAAACAGAAAATGACTTGGCAAAAAATTGCTTTTAATAAACATTAAATTTAACGGCATACACAGGGTAAATCAAATTCGACCTTCACCATTAGGATCTCGGAAACTGTAGGAGATACCTAGATGGTAAAGTTGGGGTAAAGTTGCGCATTTAAAGGGTTTTCCAATAAGAGGTGTTATTTTAATATTTAAAAAAAATGCCACTTTTTAAAATAAATGATCGGATATTTATTACATTATAAAGAGGAAGGTATGCCGTTAATAATAGAAAATAACATTAGCCAAATGATCACCACGAGCACGCCTACAGAACCATATTCTTTTCATGAAATTCTCCGTGACCAAATCGTAAAGTAACTGCTCTATGTCCTCGATAGCCTCACAAATTCTATCTTTGAGGTCTTGAATCGACGCTGGGCTGTTGACGTAGACCTTCTCTTTCACGTGGCCTCAAAGGATCACAAGATCTTGGTGTGTGTCCAATTGTGATCACCTCTTCGAGAGTTAACAGGGTCGGGAAACTTTTCCCGTAAAAAATGAATGGTTTCGTTGCTTGTGTGGCACGTAGCGCAGTGTTGTTAAAAGTAAACGTTGTCCAGAATTGGATGGTATTGATCTGGACAACGTTTACTTTCAACAAGACGACGCTACGTGCCACACAAGCAACAAAACCATTGATTTTTTACGGGAAAAGTTTCCCGACCCTGTTTTCTCTCGAAGAGGTGATTACAATTGGCCACCAAGATCTTGTGATTAAACACCTTGCAACTTCTTCCTTTGGGGCCACGTGAAGAGAATGTCTACGCCAACAACCCGGCGTCGATTCAAGACCTCAAAGATGGAATTCGTGAGGCTATCGAGGAAACAAGGCAGCCACTTTGCGATTTGGTTATGGAAAATTTCATGAAAAGGATATGGTCCTGTAGGCGTGCTCGTGGTGGTCATTTGGCTGATGGTATTTTTCATTATTTACGGCATACCTTTCTCTTTATAATGTAATAAATATCCGATCATTTATCTTAAAAAAATGGCATTTTTCTTTTAATATCAAAATAACACCTCTTAGTGGAAAACCCTTTATGTGACCCACAATATGCCGTTTAGAAATTTTTAAAAGGCTGGGTTGTTCCGGAGATATCCAAAGAAAACCGAAACCTTGAAATAGTTATTTTTCTAAGAAGTGCAGACATGATACATGAGCGGAAAAGTTACTTTTCCTACGAGCGTGCGGAAAAGTGCAACTTTGCGCACTCAAATGCGTGCGTCACGGCGTGCGGAATAGTGAACTTTTCTGCACGCCGTGCGGAAAAGTAAAACTACTCTAAAATCTTACAGGTAAGCAAGATTTATATGTATTTTAGTAATTGTAGGCTATTTCATGCAATATAGGAAGCCATTGCAAGTTTTAGTTTATTCTCTTTTTTGTTTGTTACTTCGTAATTTTCAATATTTCAACTAAAACACAAAAAAAACATTTTTTAATTACCCTGTATAATAATAATAAATGATTATGACAAGTCAAGCAACAATATGTAATCTTGGTGATTTTAACACGTCAGATTTTTTCTTCGTTTCCATATGAACAAGCAATTGCACAAATGAATTTCAATACAAACAAGCATTTTTAATGAAAAGGCGTCATAGTATCTTTTTTAATTAAATAAAAATCCGACAAAAATAATTATTTAAAATGAGTAGTTCCGATGAGGAGCTACCAGATTCTATCCTGGATGCAGCAAATACCGTAAGTTTGAATTTATTACCAGCAAAATCTCGTGAAAAATATGAGAATCAATATAGTCATTTCGAAAACTGGTGCTCCAGCAAGGGGACAAAAAGTATTAAATAAGAAGTGTTTTTGACCTATTTTGCGGATTTGCAAAAAACATATAAACCTAATACTTTATGGAGTAAGTACTCTATGTTAAAATGTGTCCTCAAAGTGAAAAGGAACCTTGATTTAAGTTCATATTTCAAGCTAACATCACTACTTAAACACCAAAACGTGGGATACCGGCCAAAAAAATCAAAAACTTTCAGCAAAGAAGAAGTTTCAAGATTCATGAAAGAAGCACCTGATAATATTTACCTTCTAATAAAAGTTGCTACAATTTTTGGATTAGCCGGTGCTTGTAGGAGAGATGAACTTACAAAAATAATGATTGATGACATACAGGATAATGAAAATTTGATAGTGGTGAAAATTCCTGACAGTAAAAATAACACTTCCAGAATCTTTGTAGTGTCCGATGAAACAAATAACGGACTTTATCTGCAATTGTACCGTAAAGATGCAAATTTGCGAAAACCGCATACCCCACACAGACGTTTTTTTGTCCAGTATAAACAAGGAGCATGCAGTTCGCAATGTGTGGGAATAAATTCAATAGGTAAAATGCCTTTAGACATTGCTGCATACCTAAAATTAAAAAATCCAGAAGAGTACACTGGACATAGTTTTCGTCGATCCTCTGGGACTATGTTAGCGGATTCTGGAGAAGGAATTACCAATGTCAAGCGACTTGACAGTATGTAAGTTTAAGAAAGCCGACAATCAACGGCTGTAGCTGAGAGCTACATTGATGAATCCACAAATCAGAAAAAGGATATGTCGAATAAAATATTGACCATGAACAACTCCCCTCCTGAGCTAAGTTAACCTTCATCAAGCCGTACAATAAGCGCTTCCATAAGCCACCCGCTAAATGAAATTACAGGTTCTGCAATTAATTTACAATATGCTAATAACTGTTCTTTTGTTGTAAATGTTATCAACAAATAATTCCCATTTATAAATATGTTGTAGTAGTTCTTTCAGATTAAACATAATTTAAAAAATAATCATTGCTTTAATATTGGTATTATCTGACGCTCGTAGGAAAAATTTTGTTCCTAACGCTTGCTATTCCGCAAGTTTTAGGAACAATATTTATTTTTACAAGCGAGAGGAAAAGCCAACATAATTTTAAAGATTTATAATTAAAATATTATTTATTAACGAAGGAATTTATACACTAATTATTATTATTAACATTTATAGTAAAAGTGCAGTTGGTCGCGTTTTGCAAATTTATTGCTGTCGCGAGTTGCTTTTCTGTAGAAAACGTTGACGGCGGCGGCGCGGCGTTGGGTTCTTGATGAGCCATTCTTTTGCAACAATGGAAGTAGTTTCTTAAACCGATAGGTTTAATACATTGGAAGATGGCATTGTTGTTGGATAGTGGAAGGTGTTTCGGTAAAATTGAGTATTTTGTTTGAAATATCCTTTCTAAAATTTGTTGAATTCTCCAGGTATCCTTCAGCAACTGATGTAGACTTCCAGCCCCCAAGATGTTTAATGTTGGATATTTATTCTCCGGAGTTTGCGTGAAATGTTACAGAGGACCGGCGAAAGCTATGCCCAGTATACAATTCCGGGTTAGGAAGTTTAAGATAAGCCGCTATTTCCGATGGCATTTTTCTGAAGATATTAATGCCGATACATTGTACTGTACACACTCCGTGTTTATAGTTCATAAAATATCGCTTATATGGTATTGTCGGCTTTCTTAAACTTACATACTTTCTATATAGAAAAATTTATATAGATTTAAAAATTTTGCATTCTCGGCATCTCCAGAAATGACAAAGCTTCTAGAGCTGTGATTTTTTGAGTCTGGGATATGTATCAATACTAAATTTTCTTGGACTTCAATATGGTCCAGACATATTCTTGTTAACTATTTTTGTTTACTTTTTTTGTTAAACAAGCGCCCGCTAAGCCAAAAATCGTAGCCACTTTTATATGTAAATAAGAATCATCTAGCGCTTCTTCCATGAATTTTGATATTTCTTCTTTTAAAACGACTTTAGCCTTTTTGGGTCTGAAACCAACG
Source organism: Listronotus oregonensis (assembly GCA_019359885.1). Classification (NCBI taxonomy): domain Eukaryota; kingdom Metazoa; phylum Arthropoda; class Insecta; order Coleoptera; family Curculionidae; genus Listronotus; species Listronotus oregonensis. The sequence continues at coordinate 58,801 of JAHBCN010001916.1, forward strand.
CTTTGTTTTTTAAGGTAGGCCGTCACTTTGAAAAACTTGCTTACCCATATACATTATTCTTTCGTAAGTAAATGATACATTTTAGCATAGAGTATCTAGACCATATTGTATTGGGTTTACAAGTTTTTGATAAATAAGAGAAATAGGCCAGAAAAATCTTAAAAGACTTTACACCCTAACTTTGACACCAGCACCCAAACATAACAAATTCTTTTTCACACCTGTGACGAGATTTCATGGGCAGGTGATCTATACTTGCTATTTCTGCTGCTTCGATAATCGATGCTGGTAAATCGTCGTTAGAATCCATTGAAAATGTTTCTCCAATTTGGTTGAAAAATGCGTGACAGAAAATTAATTTTTGATAGATACAAAAACAATTAGTTGCTTGCTATGGATTCTTTGATAATTTATAAGGAGTAATTAAAAACATGTAGTTACAATTGGTAAATTAAAATTATTTTATTTTGTTCAATAAATGTTATAAAAAGACTACAAAATTACAGCCAGATTCAGTTTCTTCAAATTTAACAAAAGTTTGACCACAGCGAGCGCTGCGATTGCTTCAGCTATGCCCATCATAGACTCCGCTCCCTGTCATTACACATTTCTAAATACACTGGCTCTGTTTTCATCCAGTTTCTGTTTAATATGTAGTACAGATTTACCATACTTTTTTTTCTTTGTATCCAAAAAACTTGTTTCCTTAAAAGACCTGTACAGGCAAATCTTTTTTAACCAGTTTTCAGTTCTGTTTTTGCAAAAAACCATTTGCCGGAATCAAGGCCAACTAAGACAATATTTAGTTTTTTTTAAAGTAAATGAGCTTTAAAAGTATAATATTCTGAAATCGAATTAGGGAGCACTACCTATTTAAGTAAAAATCTAAGATGGCGCCCATAAAAAAATTAAGTTGATGATGGTGGAACAGTAATGAAAGGTCGGATGTGAAATCTGCAAGAACTAACAAAAAGCGAGGAAAAAGTGACAATGTAGATGTAAAATATATTTTAAAACCCGTTTTTAAAAGATGCCGAGAAAAAATTAAACGATTTTTAATGTTTCGGATATATCCCAAAATACTCGAATTTTAAAACTTTTTATACAATAGGCATGATGACTGTAAATATAAAACACTAAAACTATATAACCATATAATGAACGTAAATAAAAGACAAGTATTGTTTAATTATTTTAAGCGAGACTAATAAATATTTTTATAAAGTAAAACTAGCAAATACGACAATCCGCCATGATGTTCTGAACGCCAATCAGAGTGAATGACGTCACGTTAGAGTAAACAAATGATCATAACCCTTATGTTTTGTACTCGTACTGTCGGTTTCTCCGATTTTCTTTACGATCATATTGTTTACAGTGTTGAGTTTGCTTTTTTGAGCGTTTTGTCTATAATAACGTAAACCATGGGACGATGATTTATAAAGACAAGTAGCGATAACTTGCCTAGAATCGACTTGTTGATGCTGCAGAGTTTCTGGCTTCAAACAAAGATTTTTGTTCTGCAGAATTTAGAAATGTCAAAACTTCCTTGTAAGTATGATATACTTTCAAAACAATATAACATTAATGTAACAAAATGGGCCCTAACCTTATTAAAACTCTTATTCATTAAACAGGTTTTAGATTAGAGGTTATTTGTCATTGGTTCTGTCTACTACTTAGAGACCAAATACTTACACATAGCTTTCTTTATTTTAGGTCCTCCAGGACATCTTACGGCGACAATGCTATAAGTTACTGTAGTGTAACTTTTATTAAAGTATAACTTTAAATTTTATGTTAACTTTCCTTGCACATATAATAAGAGGATTTTATTAATGTACACATTATCCACAACTAGCATGCGTGACCATATTGTACAAGTGGGGCCCAAATACCTCAGAATTTGGGGCAAGGTTCTTTGGAATAGTAATAGTTTGTGTGGCGTAGACATCCACTAAGAAAGGATTTTTTCAGGATTCAATTCAGTTATGGTGCACTTATATGGGCAAAAATAAAATCTGGCGTGTATCAGGATAAAATAAACTTCACTCCGACAAAGTCTGGGCAAAAGATAGTGTATATATATATATATATATATATATATATATATATATATATATATATATATATATATATATATATATATATATATATATATATATATATATATATATATATATGTATATATTATATATATATATATATATATATATATATATATATATATATATATATATATATATATATATATATATATATATATATATATATATATATATATATATATATATATATATATATGTATAAAGGTGGTAAATTGATAAGATTGATTTGATAAACAAAACTAAACCTCAAAAGATTTGTTTATTCATTTGAATGTTCAGACAAGGACTATAAGTTTACAAAATTAAGTAAATACTTACGTCAAAGTGATCTTCACAAAAGTAAAGCTGAGTTGTGGGCAAATATCCTGTTAAATCACGCCTTGCAAGCCTAAGCCACTTATTACGTATTTTTTTTTTTGGTATGGCACGAATACAAATAACTTGTTAGGAGTTTTATTGACGTGTTAGTACACAGAGGAACTGAACACCACCTATACGATTTCGAATTCAAGTTTAAAACACGTAAAATATCTTGTAATTTGAAAGAGCGTGTGTGTTTGCACTTTATTTACTCTACAAACACACAGTGTCGTGACGTCACAATCGACGCCATGACACTTTGGAGCGTTTTGGTGGGAATTTTAAAGTTAAAATTTAAAATGCATTTTTTCAATATATATCTTGATTTTTTTTTCCGAAATATGATATTCGTTACAATTAGTATATATTTCCGAATATGATACAACAGTTTTTTTAAATCTGTCATCCTTGCCTATTTAACCATCTTGGTGTCTTTTATAGTTTCCGAGATTTCTAGTCGATTAATTTACCCTGTATGTGGTAAACGAATTCTCTTAGAGCATACAACTCATATTTCCGAAATTACTACTAATTTAGATTTGGTATGCGTGATTTTCAATTGAAATTATAAATCTAAAGTAACAATATCTTTTTATCAAAAATTAATAATAATGCTTGACATATTATAAATTTCTCACTTTTACAGCTGCATCAACTGTCAAATTTCCAAAGGGTCCAATCGATAACGTTAATGGTTTTTGACATCTTATCATCATTATATGAATCATTTGTTTGGTCTCCTTTTTTTGATCGTACCACTTACTAAAGTAAAGTGCATCGGCCAATTTCTTGCTCTAAAAAGGTTTTAAATTAAAAAAAGTCCATAATTAAAAAGCATCGTAAATTATTTATATATTTAGCTTCTAGCATTTTAGCAATAAAGTAAAGAATTTATTGTTAAAATATTAGGTAAATATACATTTCTTTTTACAAAAATATGTGTTTCATAATTTTCTTAAATTAAAAGCAGAACATAATTTAATGGCCGATTGCATCAACATTTTGTGCGTCACTTAGGTTGTTCTTAAGTCCCTAAAGTTTCAAATGTTGTTTGTACAGTAACGGCCATTAAATCTCGAGGATTTTTTTTCCTTTCGTAAAATAGGCTTATGCCACCTTCTACTGAATATAAATACCTGTTGAAAAACCCAATAAAGAAACAGGTGTCCGTTGTCAGTGTCTAAAATATTTTTTTAAATGCCAAACTTAACTTTGGATCAAAAAGTATTAATTATTCATAATTTTGAGCCGGGAGGTTGGCCAGAAAGGGAAGTGGCGGAAGAGCTTAACATCCCAAAGAGTACAATTCATTTTGTTAAAAAAAATGGCAGGAAACACACTCCTTAGAGAAAAAAACCTGAAAATGGTCGCCCCAAACTATCGAATCAAGAACAAGACAATAATTTAGTTAATGTTTTGAGAAACCAACCATTTAAATCTGTAGTTACAGCAAAAACGGAAAGCAATTTCCCAGCATCGGTTAGAACGGCAAGCGAAAAATAAAGCAAATATCCGAATTGCGCTGCCACGCGGCAGCCTTTAAACCGTTTTTAACAACTGCAAATAAAGAACAACGCATTGGATTTGCTCTACAATTTTACTTGAATGAAAAAGTGTTTTAGTCGTGCTACAATGGGATACTTCAGGTATACAGGCCTCAAGGAACACGAGTTGATGAAAAAATATACTTAAAAGGACAAAAGTAGTGGGCGATTTTCGGTAAATGTTTGGGTATGGCTGAGTGCACAAGGACTTGGTGTATGTGATTTTATGGAAGGAAGGTTTAATGCGGAGGTATATATAGATCTACTACAGAATATCAAGCTTTCTTCTGTACTTGATCGATTTCCGGACAGAAATTTTATCTTTTAGCAAGATAAGTGATGTCAATGAATGGATGGAAAAGCAGCGTATCAGGGTTTTACCGTGGCCCGCACGTAGTGCGTATTTAAATGTTAGGGAAAATGTTTGGGGCTTATTGGTTAAAATAAATGGGGAAAATGAGTTTAGGCCACAAAATGTAAACGAACTTAGGGATAAAATTTTAGAGGCGTGAATTGAGTTACGAGGTAATCTGGACTATGCCCGGGCTTTGGTCCAATCGATGCCTGGAAGGCTAAACTCTGTCTTGGAAAAAAACGGGGCCGCAGTAAAATATTAAATTTGTTTGGAAGGATATTTTAGTTTCTTTAAATATATTAAATTGTTAATTAATTTATTAATTTGTTATTTTTTATAAAATATAAATACTTTCTTTTACCTTTTGCTTTATTGGTAGTAATTAAGAGTAAAACAAGGTTAAAAAGAGCGATTTACAGAAATTGGCAGGAAAGTCAAAATTTGACAAATTTTTTGCCCAAGACTTAATGGCCGTCACTGCACCTTGCTTCAAGTAATAAGTTTAGCAAAAATTATTTTAAAAAACTAAATTTTTAAACGATGATACTTTAGTTTTTAATATTATAATTGCAATATTAAAAAGATTTTCAAAGAATTTAAGAACGGTGAATTTTAATTACTTATTACTTTTTTCGTGTTTAATTTTATCTTTCTTTTATGCTTTTGGGCATTGCTCTGTGATTTTAAGATACACCATTTTGACAAGATGGATAAAAGGTTCACATTAATGAAGCCAACAGTGCTCAGCTTTTACTTGAACAAATTAAGGATGAGCTTGAGAATGAACGTGACAAGTTTGGATTAGCCTTTAAGTTTTGTATATTTACTTGTAAATTGGGAATATTTAAATTTGTCCACATAAATTATTAAAAAATTTTATTTTCAATTATGTGTTTAAATTTCATAATTATTGACAATAATTTTACCCTTTCTATGGCTGTAAAATTAGGTGCCCTAGATCTTTTTTTTTATTTTGTTTTAAATTTTACAACACAAAATCACCGACTTTGTATTGTAATGGCCACAAAATGAGATTTAAAAATATTTAAAAGTTTTAACCTATTGCCTTGGCGGAACAATATAAAAAAATGTAGAATATTCAATATTTACAAAAATTTAAGTAAAAAAACTACTCTATTATTTAATCACACACAAGCTAAACAAGGCGAGATATATTATCAATCTACTCTAATTATTCGCATTTTAAAGGTCAATAATCAAAAAAGAGGAAGATGCAACGTTGCCGCCTTCCTAAGTACTCTTATTTAAGTTGCAATCAAAATCAAATGGTGAAGGCGAAAAATTAAGTTGTCCTTAATTTTAAGAGCTTCTTAGTAAAGATCTCTTTAAAATAACTTGGGTGCAACCGGCCATGAAATGTTTAAGAAAAATTACAATATTCATTTAAAGCCCTCCGCAACTTACTTAACCTAGTGGTGTGTTTATAACAGTTGATGACGTTTTAATTAGTGGATTCTTACATTATACAGGGTGATTCATGAGAAAATGTCAATACTTCAGGTACGTACTCAGGGTCCAAAAATAAGCATAAAAGTCTATACACCATATGGGTGCGCAAGGTCTTCGTTTCCGATATACAGGGTGTTAAAGTTTATATTTATATTTTTTTGAATTTTTTTTATGTTTTGCTAAACATAATTTAAAAACAATAATTTTATTGAAAATTAAAATACATATCGTTTAATTATACATTTTGTTTAAATTTTTTTTTAAATTTTGCTATACAATCAGATGCGTGTCATGCGTGTTTTTTTTTTTAATCCAAATATCTCGAAAACGGTTGCTCATATCGAGTTTTAACAAGTATACCTTTTAGACGTGAAAATAACAAAACAGTTATTTAATTTACTTAAAAGTGTAATACGGGGCCGTTCCAAAAAGTTGTGGTTGTTCAAAATAGTAAAAAGACGTGTAGGTGGCTCCCCTACAAGTAAGAACCGTAATAAGATTAGATTTGAATCCGTCATACCAAAAAACCCCCGAATACCTAATTTTACTCCAATATTTACATTAACATAGTTTTTATTTAAAAAATAGAAAAATTAAATAAAAACTTTAACACCCTGTATTTCGGAAACGAAGGCCTTGCGGACCCATATTTGTATAGACTTTTATGTTTATTTTTGAACCCTGACTACGTACCTGAAGTAGTGACATTTCCTCATGAATCACCCTGTATTTTCCATTAAAAAAATTGTATTGTAATTTCTTTAAATTAACTATACATTTTTTAAAAAGTTTTAATATAGTAAGATGTTACTTACTTCTGTCATAATTTCATTAGCATTCCATGATAAAGCAAACAGATCAAAAGTGTTAACTGCAAAGAATATGATATTAAAAGGTACCTGCCGTCCCTAAAATATAAAATTTTAAGGAATAATTATTATTGCGAAGCAAAAAATATAAATGCAGTAAGTTAGTCTCGTATTTAAACTATCCTGCTCTTAGATATTCATAGCATATCCATTATAGACCGCCCCTCGTCAAAGAATAAAGAAATCCATCGTACCCAGATATGCCCTTTTAATTAATACTTCTACAGGGTGATTCACGTTAAGTGTCCTATTGAAAGTTCTGGAGAACCAAGAATAGGAATTTTTTGAAATTTTGGACACGGTCATAACAGGTGATAAGCTACATTTCAAAAATATTTTGACACGTGCAGCGTTGCCAGATCTAACCGAAACCAATGGCAACATTGTAATTTTAAATAGAACACCCTACATTTTATGGCATATTCGGATTCTACACAAAATTCTAAATAATTTTTGTTTTACATCACCATACTAGAATTTTTTTGGGGTTACATGTTATTATAGCAATATATCTTACAGGGTGTCCCAAAAATGCATTTTTACCGATATTAAATAATGATTAAAACTCAATTTTTTAAATACAACATACTGTATTTTATCCCATTTTCGAATAGACCAATAATTTACCTACAAAATGTCCATACATGTTTCTATACCCACCTGCCACCGTTTTTTAAATAGAAGCAAATTTTAATTTTTTAAGTATTTAGGCCTTATTATTTAAACAAAACGTAAAATTTATATATATATATATATATATATATATATATATATATATATATATATATATATATATATATATATATATATATATATATATATATATATATATATATATATATATATATATATATATATATATATATATATATATTGATAGTTGTTAGGACAATTTAAAATAAAAACTTTCATCGGCTACCTAGGTTAATTGTAAATTAAGCCGGTGGTTTATTGTGGATAGTATTTAAAAACAGGGAAAAAATTAAAAACGGGAGCAGATGGGTATAGAAACATGTATGGACATTTCGTAGGTAAATTATTGGTCTATTCGAAAATGGGATAAAATACAGTATGTTGTATTTAAAAAAATTGAGTTTTAATCATTATGTAATATCGGTAAAAATGCAATTTTTTCGGGACACCCTGTAAGATATATTGCTCTAATAACATGTAGATCTTTTAAATACATGCATTGTCTAATCCCCAAAAAAATTTCTAGTATCCAGCTCGATTAGGCACGTAAATTTTAAACCTTTTTGACATGGTGATGTTTCTTAAAAAAAATAGTAATTCATTATTTTCTCAAAAACGGTAAGATATAGGTAGAGGAAGATGTTAACAAAAATTACTTAGAATTTTGTGTAGAATCCGAATATGCAGTAAAAAGTACGGTGTTCTATTTAAAATTACAATGTTGCCATTGGTTTCGGTTAGATCTAGCAACGCTGCACTCGCCAAAATATTTTTAAAATGTAACTTATAACCTGTTATGACCGTGTGCAAAATTTCAAAACTTCGTTTTTTTGGTTCTCCAGAACTTTAATAGGACACTCAACGTGAATCACCCGTATACGGACTATACGTTGATCATTTATTGATAGATTTTATAGGATGACTCAGTTTATTGACTAAAATATGGCCCCTGAAAGTACAAAAAAATCTTGGAACAATTATACTCAGTATTCCATCTAAATCAAACGAAATTTGATGGACAAAAATATGGCCGAAAATTATCGCGCATGTATCGATTAGATCAAATACTGGGTATTGTTGTAAGGTGGCTAATTTTGCCTTTATAAGTCTATTTTCTACCGAATTACCCGCACTTATCTTGTTTTTTTATTTTATATATATAATATATATATATATATATATATATATATATATATATATATATATATATATATATATATATATATATATATATATATATATATATATATATATATATATATATATATATATATATATATATATATATATATATATATAAAGGTAGTCTTTAATACCAATTTTGAAAAAATCGCCCTACTTTTATTTATTTGTGACTAAATTTATTTTAATTATAAAATCGAGGTGTCAATAAAGCTTGTCACTATAAACTCCTACCAAATCCTTTCAAATAAATGCACTTTACTCTTGTACCATTTAGAGTTTTTTCAATTTTCTGAACATCGCATATAAAATATGTTAAATATTTTCATTCCAATCTTACTCTAAGAACTAGCAAATTTTTTTATTAAGAGTGGCTTTTTTCGATAAAATTAAAAATAAAGAAATTTTCCTATTCAACACCTTTTCCGTGGACATACTACCTAAAGAAAACCCAAAACCAATAAACTTAACTTTTTCTAATGTAAATAATAAAATATGTAGTTGTGTAAACAAATTAATTACCTGTGGCATTACGTCATAAAGTATAAATCATCACAGAGTTTCCTTATTTCATACGCCAAAATTTAAATAAAAGTTATTGGTGTTTGTCATTGTCGCATTTGACGCACTTTTTTTATAGTTTGCAAACAGTAACCAACTTTCTGTCAAAAAATTTATAGATTTTTATGGATTAATTAAAAGTTTTTTGCCTTTTTTTAGGTGTTCTGCAAGTTAGGATGAGTCAATAAATTCCGTGCGTACACAAATCCATACTCCAGAACCTGGACCGAAGCGGCCGGGTCTAGTAACTTAACCAAATAAAATTGTTTACTTAAAAAAGAAGTATTATTTGTAGTCATTTTGTTTTCTTGTATTTATGTTTTTTTGTTTTTATTTAAAGATAAAAAGAATAAATATTAGTTGGTCTATATTTTTTTGTCCTTTTATGCTGTACCTACATAAAACACGAAAAATTTTTGTTGGGTGTACTCTCCAAAAAAGTTTTTATGCAATAAGACCGCTATGAACTAGCAAATCGCGTAAAACATAAAAAAGAAATAATACCCCAAAAAAAAAAAAAAATTACGTTTTGGTGGCAAGTCCGCCATCGATATCACGATAATTTTAAATAAAAAATAAAATAGAACTTAAAATTGACATTTTTAAAATTTTAATATAAAATTTAAAAAATTCAAAGACTTTTTAGTTAAAGTTTATGACGTTTAATCTTACTTTTTAGTAATCTGCTAGTTCATAGGGGTTAATCGGGCTAAACAGACTTTGTCGCTATACCCCGGGACCAGGACCAAAGCGGTCCCATTGTATACTTCTGGTGACTATATCCAACAAGAACTTCTTTAAACTTAAATTCGCTTCAGCAATATATAACATATCTATAAAATACAAATATAAAGGAGTACAAATTATTTATTTTCTAAAACTCTGAATTTACTTGGCTTGCAAACCGCACAAATTTTTCATGTTAACTATCTAAACATCAAGTTTTCCAAAAAATGTATTATATAGTTGACACCTTAAAATATTCTTACATGGACATTCTGCCATCTTCTTCTTGGTGTGCCTTATCCTCTCAGGACGTTGGCGATCACATTAGCCCATCTAACTTGTCCACTGCAGCTCGGAACAATTCAACTGAAGTCATATTCATCCATTGTCGTAAGTTTTTCTGCCATGAATTTCTTCTTCTGCCTGGTCGCCTTTTTCCGTCTATTTTTCCTTCAATTATGAGTTGTAGCGTTCTGTATTTGTCGCTTCTCATTATGTGACCAAAGTAACTTGCTTTTTTTTGTTTGACAGTATTCATGATTTCTGTTTGTTTCTCCATGCGGTTTAGGACCTCGATGTTTGTAGTATGGCTTGTCCAGGAAATTCTCAGCATTCTGCGGTAGCACCACATTTCAAAGGCTTCCACTCTTTTTTGTGTTGCTTTTGTTAGTGTCCACGTTTCGACACCATAAAACAATGTGCTAAAAACATAGCATCTTAGAACACGGAGCCTGGTTTTTAGGTTGAGCCTGAGATTACACAGCATTTGGGTTTTTACTAATTACCATTACTTTGGTTTTACTTATATTAAGTTTTATGCCAAATTCTTCGCAAACGGTAACTACTCGATCCATAAGCCGCTGCAATCCTTCTTCGCTGTTGCTCATGATCACCGTATCATCCGCATATCGCAGGTTATTCAGACATTTGCCATTGATAATAACACCATCTGTTGAGTTGTCCAGTGCTTTCTTAAATATTTCCTCCGAATACACATTAAACAGTAGAGGTGACAGGATACACCACTGTCTTACTCCTTTTTTAATATTGACATTGTCTGTTGTATTGTTTTTAATTCTTACTTTGCCAGTTTAATTCCAATATAAGTTTAAGATGATACGAAGATCAGCAGCCTCGACACCACCAGACGCCAACACCTCAATAAGTTTGTCATGATTCATGAGGTCAAACGCTCTGCTAAAGTCTATGAAACATAGGTATACATTTGTATTGACATCTCTGCATCTTTCAATAAGCACTTGTACAGCGAACAGAGCCTCTTTTGTACCTAGTCCCTTTTTAAAGCCGAATTGAGTGTATCTGTAAGTTCTTCCAATTGATTGTATATTCGTCCATAAATTATCCGAAGAAATAATTTTAGAGCGTGGCTCATTAAGCTAATGGTTCTGTACTCCTCGCATTTTTTTGAGCTAGGCTTTTTTGGAAACGGAAAAAAATAGATGTCAACCAGTCTTGTGGAACACTGGGATATGCAGACGATCTCGTTATTATGGCCCAAGAAAATTTTAACAATACTGTTAGGGATATAATACAACAGGCCCTAAACGCAGTTACCAGATGGACGAGAAAGGAGGGATTAAACATAAACCCTTCCAAATCAGCCATAGTTGCCTTCACCAAAAGGAGAATTCTGGAGGGCTTAGGACCCCTGATCCTACGAGGTGAAACAATCAAGATTAGTGGAAGGGGTAAAATATTTGGGTGTCATCCTAGACTCTAAACTTACCTGGAACCATCATCTTCAGAAAATAAAAAAGAAAGCGGAGATGACTCTTATGTTAATCAGACGCGCTCATGGGAAAACATGGGGCCTTTTTTTGGATGACCAATATTATTAAATGATTAGAGACTTACTTTTTTCTACATAGCAAATTTAAGCAAAGCTACAAAAATTTAGTATACCTTTATTATCTGAATTAAAGTTGCTGCCACATCAAGGATGTAACAGTAAATTTTAACAAAAAAATGTGTTTAAATGATTCATTGAAGTCTTGAACAAACCTAAAAAATATATTTATATAAAAAATTGATTTTTTTTTTTAAAACATATACTCGTACGTTATTAAACAAAATATCTTACCTTCAATATAAATTGTAAGCTCCTGATAAATATAATATTATTTATCATTTTGTAAAAAAAATTAAAGAATATAAATTATTTTTAAAATAAAGTTTCTATTAGAAACATAATTGTATTAAAATATTTTGTTAAGAGTTATCTGTCTTCTTATACACACAAACATAACACAGGTCCACAAAAAAATGTGCTGTGTGCTGGGTGTCCGACTAAGATTTCCTGGCGTATTTTTTCCCGAGAACAAGAATCTAAAGTCAAAATTGGGGGTCAAACAGCAAAAAGTCGAAAAAAGAAATAATTTCGGATCTAAAAATTTTTTTTTAATATAAAACGTCAATATCTTAAAAACTATAAAAGACACACGAAACTTTTTTAAACATAAACTATATGTATTTTTACAATACCCCTAATTTAAGTAATAAAAGCTTTTTATCCAAATGCAATATTTTTGGAGTTATAATCAAACAAACAAATTTTCATGATTTTTTCAGGGTTTTTTTCATAAAATAAATAATTTATATTAAAAAAAAATTAAAAATCACAATAATATGTTTTCCCTATTTGGGATGAAAGTTTTGTCAAAATTACATTTTAGTTTATTTCTTCTTTAATACTTATCTTATCAAAAATGTTTAAATAACTTTTTATATCGACAATTTAGAAAGCATTATTTTTAAAATATATATTTTTTGTGTCTCTTATAGTTTATATAGTCCTAGTCTAAACATTCCGTGGTAGAAGGTTTCTGCCGGTTCCGTATCGGCTTTTTGGGTTTTCTTGATTTTTTGCTGTTTGACCCCCAATTTTGACTTCAGATTTATGTTCAGCAGAAAAAAATGCGCCAGAAAATCTTAGTCCGACACCCAGCACACACCACTTATTTTTTGTGTGGACCTATGTAATTAATTATATTGGATTTTAAAATCTTAAATACACTTCTTAAAACTCGAAGTGGATGGGCCACTTTTCTGTGTATTTTTTAAGCTCATTAAAATGAAATATACCCAACCAATTCCTAAAAACATTTTTTTGTTTTGTAGCCTTATTTTTCTAATTCTTAAAAACTATCACTCCAATTATACAAGGAGAGTAAAAAAACAAATACAGGATTAATTGTGGACCAATGTTTTTTGCCCAAGTTTCAGACTAGGTGTGGTTTTTATGAGAAGTTACCAATTCGACAATTATTTTTATTTGGATAGCGGGAGGCCATGGCTATTTCTTGGTATTAAAGCTATACAACTTTTATTTAGGCAAAATTTTATTTCGACAATTAAACAACAATAGTTTGAGTAAATTTACAAAAACAAAAATTAATATCTCGTTGGACCACCCCTTTTTTCAATTACTGCTGCACATCTTCTTTATATACTATCAACAACATTGTCAATAACCGCTTGAGAAATAGGAGTCATTCTTCATTTAGAGCATTGCTCAACCCATCTAAATTATCTAGCTGCTCCCCGATTTCTCACTTTCCTTCCCAAATATGTTTAATCGGATTAAGGTCGGGCGAAAAAGCAGGCCAATCAATCCTCTCTAAATTATTGTCTTCCAAATATTCATTAACAATGTGTGCCCTATGGGGTCGAGCGTTATCATCTATAAATAAAATTTTGCTCCAGTATTTTGACCTATAGGAACAACAGTGGACATAATAAATTCACGCAAGTAGCGTTCGGCCGTAACCACGCGGTTTCTAAATAAAACAAGTTGTGTTCTGCCACGGAATATTCCACCCCAGACTGTTACAGATCCACCGCCAAAATTTACCCTGTGTTCCATGCAGTCCTCATTATATCTTTCGCCCGACCTTCTCCACACAACGACGGACGTACAAGGGGTACGTCCGTCGTTTCCATTAAGGCAGAATCGCGACTCATCTGCAAACAAACAATTGGACCACTCACGGACACCCCAGCCTATATGAGTCCGAGCAAAAATTAGTCGATTGCGATGATGATCTCTTGTAAGTCGAGGATATTTTTTGATGCGTCTTGCGCGTAACCCCGTTTCGTGAAGTCTATTCCTCAGGGTTTGAGAAGAAACATCAAAAATATGCACTTGCCGTACCATATTCTTAAGTTGGGAAGCATTAGTGGTTGTATTTCTTCGCACAGTTAATGTGATGAATCTGTCCACTGCTCGAGTTAACAAATCGAGCCCATAATCGACTTACTACTGACTAGCTTCTACCAAAGTACCTAGCTACTGCTTCCTGGGAGAGCCCTGCTTGAATCATGCCAACGGCCTGGTCCATTTTAGCTTTTGTCATTCGAGGCATTTTTAAATTGTTTACTAAGTGTGTTGCAGAACTCTAATTACACTAACACTTGTCAGTGACACTTTTAGCAAACAAGAAACAATTGTCACCTTCTGTCATATACGAAATAACCATGGTAATCAAAACAATGCGAATGCCCGTAAAACGAAAAAAGCATTTTAACAAAAAAAGACATAGCTTTAATACCAAGACAGATATTTTTAAAATTCAAAAGCAAATGATAGCTGTGGCCTCCCGATATCCAAATAAAAATAATATTCGAATTGGTTACTTTTCATAAAAACCACACCTAGTCTGAAACTTGGGCAAAAAAACATTGGTCCACAATTAACCCTGTATTTATTTTTTTACCCACCTTGTATAATTGAAGTGATAATTTTTAAGAATTAGACAAATAAGGCTTCAAAACAAAAAAAATGTTTTTAGGAATCGGTTGGGTAGATTTCATTTTAATGAGCTTTAAAAATACACAGAAAAGTGGCCCATCCACTTTGAGTTTTGAGAAGTGTACATATAGCTGAAGATTAAAATAAAAGTGCTACATAAAATATTCAAAATTAGTCAGATGTTTCTGCTAAATAAAGTTTTCTTTAATGAAATTATCAATGTTTTTCTTTCCCTAAGAATATTATTAGTTAAAAATATTTTTTTAAAATTAAAATAAATATTTAATACAAATATTCTTTACAACTTTAATAATCATTGTGTACTTACGATATGAACTTTTGATGCTTTATAGCAAAACACTTAATAGTTCGTTGAGCTCCATCTTTATTTCCAAAAACTGATTGTTAATCTTATATTTATCAAAATTTTTAAAATAATTTTGTATTATTTTAATTTGTGCTCTTACAAAAATGAACATCGAGTTCAACAAGCCATGAACGGCACCATAAAAAAATACACTTTGAAAAATTCCTAAGTTTTGATATGTTAGTGCCCAAAAAATATGTTTTTCTTCATCAAATGGATGCCATAAAGGTACGGGTAATACATTTTTTAATGTCGTGTTTGTAGAACCTTGGAATTTTAAGTTTACGTAAACGTCCCTAATACCTACAATAGATAATAACGCTATAAGTCCGGAAAATGAACATTTACAGTATGGGTGAGATGTTTACGGACGAGGCGATGAAGGAGCCGAGCTGGAATTTCGAAACAAATACTGTAAAGGTTTTTTTGGACCAATAATGTACAATATTTTATTTCATATTGTACTGCCGAAGTTTACTGGCGTCTAGAGATACCTCGTGATCACGAGCTTCTTGACAGTGTTGACACATAAAACGCTTTATTATATAGGGACTCGGCTAAAAAATTACATTTTAATGTAATAATTTAGGGCAGAGGTTCTCAAACTTATTTTGTCTAACGCCCACTTTGAAAATCAGTTATTTTGTAGCGCCCCCCACTTTTTTGTCACCTTAAAAATCTTAATAACATATTAGTCTCACCTGGAATTTAATTAAACCTATATTCTAAACGACACTTTTCCTACCAGAGAGAGCACTATTATTGCAACTTACAATATTAAGAGTATCTTTTATTTAAAATTATCAACATTGAGCAATTATAATTCAACTTTACAATATTAAGAGTATCGGGGTAGCGGGCAGAGTGGCCGGAGGGCGAGCGAGTGAGATGCGTGCATGCGGCGAAACGTCACGTCTAGAGGTGGAAAGTTCGAATCTTTTTACTGAATCAATTCATTTGATGCATTCACTTGAAAAGATTCGATCGCAACCGATTCACTTTATTATGATGCCGATGCCGGTCGGACTCGATCGGTAATGAATTCAACAAAAATGTGATATTTTTCTTAAATAAAGAAATTATTTGCATGTATTTTATTTTGGTATAATTATTATTTTAAAAACATATTTGAAATAAAACTTTTAAAAACTATAATCAATAAAACCTACAAATGAACCTCCAAATTAAGTCTTTGGTCAAAAAAATAGTTAAAACAAAGAAAAAAAGTTCTTTTAATTGCCAAATAGGTATATAGCCAAAACTGATTCGAACCGACAATATGAGTACACATAAAACAAAACTAGGTTCGTTATTCATCGCAGAGCGATCCAGCAAGTGGGTCAAAAACGTTTGTTCTTTTTGAACGAATCCTTCGCGAACGACACACCTCTAGTCACGTCAGTCGCCGTACGGTCGCAAGCCGCGGCTGTATATTTGGGCACCTGCACTCCGAAAACACGGACCGACGAACGTTGACGGACTAAAATACAGGATTGCACAAATAAATCGTCCAATATTTGTTTGCTCCAAACGTAAATTATAATTAAACATTCTAAGCTTAATTTTATTTTTTCTTTAATTTTACTAGATTAGGTACATAAAAAAATCCCGCGTTCGGCAAGTGCTCTGCTTGACCGCAACAATATATACATATTTTTAACACGTGTCTTCGGAGGTGGACACCTCACCTGCGACACTTGAAGACACGAATATATTTCAGTGTTTGATACCTATTACTAAATATCTTAACATATAAATAGCGTTGTGAACGCATCAAAAATATTAAATATTTAATATATTAACTAATAAATGGATGTTGTGTAGTGAAAGGTTTTAATTTCATTGAATTTTAAAATATGAAGTAGCTGACTTACAAATCACCCATCCCCCCCAAAATAAATCAGCGCCCCCAATTTTTTTCTGGGTCCCCCCCCTCTCTAGGCCTCCAACCCCCAGGGGGGCGTTCCCCCACTTTGAAAAAGACTGATTTAGGGAAACCCCCTTTTTTACGTCTGAAATAAATTGGGGAAAGAAAGCGTAAAAAAAACCATGACCGACTAGAACTTATTTTTAAATTTTGTCACATTATTTGTGAAGTTATAAACAAAATTTTAAACCGTATTGAAAAAACTCGGGGAATATATAATTATACTTATATTATATAATTTACTACCATATCAAAAATTATAAAAATTTTTTAATAACTTCTAAAAGGGATAATTTAAAAATTTAAAGCCCTAAATCATGGTTGGAGGGGGTTTAGCAAAGCAGCCCCCATTATATATCAGATGTAAAAATCGGGTTTTGAAAAGAATGTTTTCTTTTTTACATTATTATTTTAGAAAAAGCCCACTTATCAAATAACGCGCCGAGTCTCTGTATAATAAAGCATGTTTCATGTGTCAAAACTGTCAAGAAGCTCATGGTCACGGGGTATCTCAGACGCGAGTTCGAAATTTATGTTCTGAAATAAAAACGTATTTTCAACCTGCATCGTATATCTACGAAATAATTAATTGTCTGCTTTAAAAATGGATTTTAGGATTTTTTTTTTTTGTGGAAACATTGTCAGTTCGATATAAAATTTAAATTCGACGAAAAGATTGCGTTGATATATCCAGGAAACACAACTCTCCTGTTTTAATTCATGTTAAGGTGAAAAGTAAAGACAGTTGAAAATTAGTGTTATTTTACAAATATTTTTGGTAAAATTAACGAAATAAAGGAAGATGATGGAAATCTGAGTCCTGCTGAAATTTTGCCAAAAATCTAATTATGCTACAGGGCAGCTAGTCAAATCAAAAAAAATTGGCAGAATGATATAAAAAAGAATTTTTGTCGTTAGTCACTAGAAATGTGAGGATAAAGTAGATTCCGTAAACGAAGACGTAATTATGGTTTATCTTTATGACCTTGTAAGTAAATATGCACGATGTAAATAAAAATTTGTTAGTTGTGGGGGCCCCCCCCAAAGGTGGTCAGGGGGTTGTCGCCCCGGGTTTTTTGAAATTACTTAAAATAAAACAATTCGCGTCTAAATTCCTAAATTTTACAATATCGCCTAGAAATTTAAATGAATATGATTATTATTTAGAAATTCAAGTTGTGGTATTTTTACCTGTGTTCATAACTCAATTTATTCTGGGCCAGTAAATTAACCTAAACTTTTTGACCTCCTCTACATTTTTTTCTGGCGGCTGCCCTGGTGGTCAGCTTTTAACGTATTATTAACTTTAACCCCTTAGTAAAAAAACCTCAATTTAAAACAAACCTGATAGAATTAAGAAACTTGATGCACAATGGCCACCTGCTGCAAGACAGGAAACCAACAAATTGCTCCAAAAGCATGTTTTTTTATTGTCGGTTTTCCCTTTTCCCTGTCTAAAAATTTCTTCTTCTTCTGCCCCTTTAAAACCATTGAATCTTCTTTGTCTGACACAAAATAACTTTTCCGGCAATGAGTGAGACGAATATTAGTCGTGATAAATTTGTAATTGCTAAAAAAATGTCTACTTAAAGATGTGTTACAGGAAGGGGGTCAATAAATTGGAAAAAAAAAAATAATTTGGGCAAAGTTAAAACATTTTCTAGTTAAAAGAAAAAACCCCTTTATAGCCCGGGGACCCAGTGGACTTTTCGATGATTTATAAAAGCTAAAACTTTGTGAGTGACTTCGTTTCGACGAGTCCCCCAAATTTATGCAAACTTTGGGACCGTGAAGAAGAAACCATCAAACATCCCGATTTTTCAGATTTGCAAAATTGATCCACAGGTTGATTCAAACTACAGGGTGGCCGTCCATATTTTGACCCATTTTGACCCGGAATAATTTTTGAACAAATAAAGATATCAAGACCCGGGTTTTTCCAAATATACTTATATTTCTTTAAAGTTTATTCTCGTATTTTACCATTTTTATGTGTTCCCATTGCTAAAAAACAAAATATTTTCCGATATGGAAATTTGTTATTTTAAAGGGAAACCCCTGTATATGTTTCAATTTTTTTAAAAATTTAATTTTTCCCCCTTTAAAAAATGTAACACAAGCTATGGTTATCTTAAAAAAAAACCCTTTTTGACCCCCAAAGAATTGACTGTATGTCGAATAGGAATATTTTTTTAAAAGGATTTTTTAAAAGTCGCCTGTGGAAAAAAAGTTATCTCGTTTCCATAACAGAAACAATATTGTCAGCCATTGTTGGTCATTTTTGACAAGTTTTTTTAATTAGGAAGCGCAAAATGTTCCGTTAAGCGAAAAAAAAAATGTGTTATTATGTTTCCCAAAACCAAATCAGAAAAAAGAAACCCAGCGAAGATTTAGAAACATGTTTAATAAAGCTCCACCCAAAAAAAATTAAATTTAAAAATCTTCAGAAAATTCGGGAGTACAGGATCTTTAGCCCAAAAAAATTAGTAAACAATGAGAATTTGCTAAAAAAAACTTTAAAAATTCGGGAGAAAATCAGGAAGATCCAACATTGTAACAAAAAAATCTAAAGTTCATATATTCCTAAACACAATACAAGAAATCATGAAAAAAGAACTTAAAATTAAAGCCATAAAAAATTCAAATGTTACAAGAAAAAAAAAAAACTGATTTTAAAAAAGGGTGGAATTTTAGTAATTAAAATTTAGTAAGGAACAATATACTTTTTGGATAGACTAATAATGTCAGACGAACCCAAATTTCCCCCAATGGAAAAGTAAATAAGCATAACTGCAGGTTTTGGGCAACGAAAATCCTCGACAATATAACGAACACGTTAGAGATTCCCCAAAAAAGTCACAGTCTGGTGTGGATGTCAAAAAAAAATTATGGGCCTTTTTTTTTTTCATGAACCAACCACACCCCTACTTCACTTTAACAAGCCGTGAAAAAGGGGAAATCCAACTATGCCTTCAGATCTAGCGACACACGTTTGCTGTTGTTTAGTCATAGGGATTTCTTTGAATGATATTTTCTGTTGTGTTATTGTGAATAAACAACTTTTGAAAGAAAATATTGTTAAGATAAAGACTAAACCTGAAAAAGGTTTTACTGGGGAAATTTGGGTGACCGGGGATTTTTTTTCCGCAGACATTGCGAAAAAACAAGAATATCTGCGGGTGAAAAGTGGGTTTTAAAAGTACTTAAAGTAAATGGCGGCAAATGAACTTGAATTTTGTGGTGGTGTTTTTAAAAAAAATAATTAAAATTAAAAGTGTGTTTTAATGATTCGTGTTTGGCTTTAATTTTAAAATATTTTTTTTGTTTTTTTTTAAAAAAAAATAACAAATATTAGCATTGGGAAAATTTCCGTAAATACGTAGGTATACATTTTGGGAAATTTTTTCGTTGTTTTTATTTTTTTTATTGCGTTGCATAGGCTTGGTGCCTGCTTACTGATACTATTTAGTTACTGTTATTTTTATTATTTTCCTGGGAATCTTTTTTATTTTCTCAATTTAATTAATTTACCATGCCAAATCCTTGTTGTGTGCCTGGGTGCAAAACCAAATTTTAAAACTTTCTTGATGCAGGAGAACCAGCTGTATCTGTTTTCACCTTTTCCAAAAAGGGCGAAAACCTTAAAACCCATTGGCTTGGAATATTCCTAGACAGTCATGGTCACCCTAAAAAATTCTGTGGTTAGCGCTAAGCATTTTTGGTGACATTATTAGAGGGGATGATTATCGCTTAGATTAATGAAAAGGTTTCCCAAAAAAAGACTAAAATTAAATCGTGCCTGATTTTCCAAAATTTCCATTTCTTCTAAAACAGTCCCTGTTTTCCCCAAAAAATCCTGCTGGGTTTGGGATAAACTTGAAAACAATAATTCGCCTTACAAAAGACACCCATTCGCACTTTGCCATAGTACCTCTGTTTTACTAGAAATAATTGACTATTCATTTTCAAAATTTATTTTTCGTATATTTTTCCCGGTAAATTTACTACTGAAAAATTAGAAAAAAATTTGGAAATACAGACTTCTCGGAGGTTGTAATTACAATGTTAGCTTTGATGATATTTTAAATGCTGAGAAAAAAATTGACTCAAACATATATTTAGAAGCGCTGCTGACGGTAATTTTCTTAGCTGAGATTAAAAAAAAAGGGAGACAGCTGTATCCCGGAAAATGATCTTGATTGGGCAAATCAAAATAATTACACTGAAAAATTTTTTGTTTTTTCCTGAAACTGAATACCCAAATGAATAGAAATTGACAAATCGGTACAAAATTTTTATGCCTGTTATGCTGCCCCCAAAAAATTTAAAAAAATATAAAAATTGTAACATCTGTGTTTCTTTCGTTTAAAGTAGGAAACCTTGGGGTACTTTGATTGTCTACAACGTGGCCCTTTAAAGGTTCCTCGAAATTGTTAAAGACGTTCTTCCATATGTGCGCGATTTTTGAGAAAAATTTTTAATGACCCATATGGTACTTTAAAAATGGAAAATCAAAAACTTTCCTTTTGATCTAACTAATTTAAGCACTAAAACATGAAGGCTTAATGATTTATGCTCGCAATGTATTTTTTAAAGAACAAAAAAATTTTATTTTGATGTGCTCTATATTTTCAAAAATTTTTTTAAATAATTATTTAAAAAAAAAACAACAAAAAAACCCCAGAAAAATCGGAAAAAAGGGTGAGCAAAAAAAAAAAAGGAAACTAGACACATTTAAAAAATAAATAAACAAAACTAAAACAAGACAATTACTAACAAATGTTAAATTACACTTGTTTCCTTTTTAAAGCATCATGTTCTTGCCTTGACCTATGCACATAAATTTTTTTTTAGAGTTTTAAAAATTATATAAATATATTTATTTTTCAATTATTATACTGATTTTTATTTTTAAAGGAAATATAATACTATTTACGCGATCTTTGAATTGAGCCTTAAATGAAATTTTAAAAAAACCCCCTCGATACCCGGATTACGCTCATCGCGCTCGAAGGAAACCGTCTGAATCTTTTCCGGTTGCGGCGTTGCCAATGGTTGTTCACGGCTTGAGTGAATGGGCTGTGAACCAACTGAACCTCTTGGACTTAGTTTATTCTAAATATTTTTTTTCCCCAATTGCAAAAAGAAAAACTATTGAATTTCGTCTATTTTCCAAGATGGGGCTCACCACATTATGTATGTAACTTTCCAAGGTTCACTGACCAACGTTTTTTGGGAAACCGGTGGTTAAAAAGGCCCTATTTTTTGGCCCCCCGTTCACCAGATTTGACTGTTCCCGATTTTTTTTTTTTAGGGATATTTAAAAAAAAGGTGTTATAGTCCCTTCCCCAAAATTTAGAGCAATTAAAATTAATATCCAAACATAATAAAAATACCGAAGAATTTTATTAAAATTTTTTTGAATTTAAAAAATGGGCGAAATCGGGGGGGCATTTTCAACATTTACATAGTTTTTAAAAATTGTAACCTTATTGTAACTATTATTTTGTGAATAATAAACCTTTGGCGATCCTTTTTTTTTAACATAAACAAATTTAATTGTTTAAAAAATATTTTTTCAATCATCAATTTTTTGAAGGTAATAAATACGTTGTTTTTTTAGATAACCATAGCTTGTGTTAATTTTTTTTAAAAGGGAAAAATTAAATTTTGAAAATATAAAACATTACAGGGTGTTTCCCTTTAAAATAACATAGTTGTCCTATAATGGAAAATCGGCCATTTTGTTTTTGAGCTAATGGAATGTCACAATAAAATCGTGAAGGTAGAGAATAAAATTAAAGAAATATAAGTGCATCTGCAAAAAACCCCATCTTGATACCTTTATTTGTTCCCAAAATTATTCTCGATTAAAATGGGGCAAAATATGGCCCCCTGTATTTTGTTAAGATTTTTTTGAAAAAAAGGAAAAATATTTTTACAATAATTATGATTGGTATATGAGTCCTCCACGTCAAACATGGCTTATAGGTTAAAACCTGATAACAAGCTAATTTTTTATATTTTTTAAGCATATTTTTTAAAAAATTTAAACAAGTATTTCCTAAAATAGGTCAATAGGATTTTTATCCTACAACTTAAATATGTCAATTTCAGGGGGCTACTTACTTTTACTAACATAGGACAAAAATAGCAGATGGTAGGTTATTCCATGAAGAAAATTAACTCTCCACAAAAAAATTGTAGGGACTATCCTACAAATGTTTTAAAGATTTTTTTTTTTTATAAGATTGATTGGATTTTTTACAATAGTTTGATATTTTGACAACGAAAAAAAATTGGGGGCCCAAGAATTAAAATTTCTTGTAGAATGAGAATCTATACATAGATTTGACAAATTATTTCTAGATAGTCGGGAAAAACGGAGAAACAGGTATTCTTTAAAAGGGAGGGGTCAACTTTTATTCAGATTTTACCCTTAAATTTTGAATAAATAAACCCAAAAATTTTATACTAATTTTTGGGAACCTTTAGAAGGGCAAACATGTGCTTCTTAAAAGATTTTCCAAATTTTTTTTTTTCGAAAAATTTTTGGAAAAAAATTTTAAAAAAAATCCATACTTGCCCTTCGTAATGTTACAAGGGATTCGTACAACAATTTTCAACCTAATTTGCAATGCTTTTTTTTTAGTAAGATCGGAATAAAAAATAAAACTGCTTTAAAAAATTAATTTAAAAAAAAAATAAAAAAAGTTAAAATTAAAAGAAGAATCATTTTTGTAATATTAAAATATTAAAAAATCAGAATCATAGTTAACTTTAAACATTCCTGGAAAACCGAAATTGATGCTCCTTCTGATTTTTTACTTGATACTTTTTCCTAAAATAAGTATTTATTTAAATTTAATATATGTATTTTATCAAAAAGTAAGAACATTGTCTGGATATAATAATTGTTCTTTATCACTTTCTACGTCAGAATCATCATCAGTGACTTCGGTATTATTATCATCTGTACCTTTTTTGTCGTCATCGATTTCACTTTTTATCTTGTCTGTTGGCTTATAAAAGAATTAAATATTCTAATAACCTGTAGTGAACTGTTGTAAAAGGTAATATTATCGAAAAAAATTATTAAACAAATACCGTCAAAGCCAGTAGATAAATCTTGAAAACATGGGCTTTGGATCCATCGAACCAATAATATTCAAAGCAATTATCAATTTAACTTCAACCATAATGTTCTGGTTTTTTTTCTGTTGGATATCGCATGTAAGCATTGCACCATACACTTGCGATATAAACAGTTCTCTTGACCTGTTGTAACAATTCTTCTTAACAAGGTGGTAGATATGAAATATTTTTTAAAACTTTTTTACTATAGCTTTTAGGCTTATAATTTTTTAAAGACCTTGAAACGTCCTTAATCTATATTTTTTTTATTTTGGACTGTACATTCTACACACATATACATATACATATACATAACCGAACCTAAGACTGGCTAATTCCAGAGAAGCAATAGATTTTTTAAAATTATTTTTAAAAAAATAATTACCATCTTTTTTCCTTGACCACTTTATTTAAAAATATTTTGCCCCAACTCTGTGCAATAAATAGTTTCCGAAATACAGCCGGAGACCTTTCTTATTTGGATACGCAATACATGTATATACATTATTTACAAACCATAATTCATTATACATTTTAATATTTTTTAATGATTTGTATTATTATCATTACAGTCTGACTAGTATACATATACGTGTTATCTTTTTATACAGGATATTAAAATTTATTAAAGTTAGTATAACGTATCTTTATTTAAAAGTAGTGGTATTAGTTAGTTGTACCCTTGGGCAATTAGCACATCGTATTAAAACAAATGCACTTTTACCATTTTATTTTAATAACCCAATTTGACCTTATAACTAAAAGGTCTAAATTCTTTTAATAAAATTTTAATTAATTTCTATTAAAGAATAAAGTAACGTATTAAAAAGCCCCTCACAAAGTTTCAGCTTGTTATTAATCATCACAAAAAAAGCTCTCGGGATCCCGATCCATTATTCGCACTAGCTAGGTAGTGAGTAGCTTTTTGGGACTAACAATTTAAACAAACATTAAATAATGTATATTAAGCAAGTTTACGTTTTTCTAGCTAGTTACTTACAATGGTCGAAATGGTATATGAAATTTCTACTTAGTCTATACCATTATCAAGCTATTTTTTGGGTAAATCTTTGTTTTTTTTTTAATTTAGCGATAATAGCGGTTGATTTATGAGGGTTGAAATAAGTACATATTTTATGCAAGAGCATTCTAAAATTAAATTAATATGACAAAGTTATCTTTTTATTTCTAGCTAGTTACTAACAATGGTCGAAATGGTATCTGAAATTTTTGCTTAGTCTATAACATCTGTTTTAACAATTATTTACGAAATAGGTTTAAAGCTTATGAGTTGTTAACCTTTACTTGATGTTTAAAATATAGTGTGTTTTTAATTTGGTTAATTTATATAGATTTCAAGAAAGACAATTTTTTACCCCAATTAGTCAAATGTACGATTTCGTCATTATCATTAAAGAATTGATTATTGTTATAATTATTATTATATAATTTTTAACGGGTATTTCGTCCTGCTAAAAGATTGATTTATTTTTACACCGACTTTTGTTTTCTTTATTAAGGACCTTTTTCAGAATACTAAAACTTTTTTTAATTAAAATAGTACAAAAATTTCAAAATTTCATATGTAAAAATTTTGTTTTGTGAAATACAAACACTTTGAGCACTTTACAACATTGCAAAAGTTTAGCCAATTTATATGGTTATTGTTATAGTTATTATGATTTTTTTATGAAGCAATAACCATCTTGAAGTGGCTTAAGTCCCTTTGAAAGAATATTTATTTTTTATGTTAATGGATTTTTTGGCCTTTTTTATCTGTTATCATTTAGAAACATAACGAACTAATTTTGTAACATCCTATATAATTTGTTTAAAATTTCAACAACTCTATTGAACCTGTCTACAAATATGTAAATTCTTTTTTTACTACCTTCTTAAAAAATATCGTATAAGGGTAGAAAACAGCACTTTACCTCCCTAGGCAGGTAAAATTTTTACCTCCCTGTTCCAGCCGAGCATGCTATTTAATGTTTGTCTTGTCAATGTCAATGTTCAATGTAATTTCAAATCTAACGTTAAACTTTGGCAAGTTTTTAATACAAGGGTTTATCCAAACAATTAAAACCACAATTTAATAACAGAACACACAAATTAAAAAAATTTTGGGATTTAAACAAAAAATAGAAAAAGAAATATTTATATTCTTCTAGAGTAAAGTGCATTTTCTCCCTCGGATTTTAATGCCCTCAGCTTCGCGTCGGGCATTAAATTATCCGCGGGAGGAAAAGAGACGCTTTCCCCCATTTTTATAAAAATAACTATTTTCTACAACCTTTTTTAAAAATACCGTTTTTAATCACTAAATAAGGATAGAAAACATTAGTTGGTTTCAAATTTTATATTATACTTTGACAAATTTTAATACAGAGGTTTATCCAAGCAATTAAAACCACAATTTAATAATAGAACACAAAATCCATGGATAAATTTTAATAATTTAAATGAAAAGTAGAAGAAAAAGCTATATACATTTCTCTAGAGTAAAGTGCATTTCCTCCATTGGAATTTAATGTCCTTCGCTTCGCGTCGTGTATCAAATTATACGCGGGAGGAAAAGAGGTACTTTTCTCCCTTGGTATGTAAATAACTAATATTTTATATTACCTGTTTCGTTGTCAATATTTAAATTTGAAAAAAATCCACCAGCAAGAGGAATCAGTGTTAAGAAAAAGAAAGACTGCATAAAAACACAATACGTTTTATACAGGCAACAAGAAAATTTTGAGAGATTTGGTATACCGTTCCGCCATATGCCCGCCATGATCATTAGAAACCTCGTTGTTTTAAAAAGGCTTCTTTTATAGGTCATATTAAAGAACAACTCTTTTACTCCCAATCAACTATGTACTTTAACATGATAAAAATATGTATTGTCTATCTCGTCTAGAAAATTTAAATTAAAATTAAGTTATAAAAGAATTCATTTTTAGATCTTTCACTTTCGAAGACACAAAGCACCGTCCAAATAGTAATACCAAATCTTTTATAGAATGAATTATATCTTATATTGTACCTTTTAGAGTGAAACAAAATTGTAAACAGAACTTGGTCTAATTTATCGAATTCTTGAATATAATTAAAGGAAACAAACAATGTGTGGCTTTAATATAATCAAAGGAAAGGGCGGGAGAGTTTTTGTAAACAGGCCGCACTGACCAACGATTATATATTACAGAGGATGGCTCAGTTTGCAGAGTCTGTCTGCAAAGGTTAAACTCAAACCTGAAAACAATTGTTTATTTGTCTTCTCCAGTCCAAACTACACTGAAAGTAGGGGAGACCGGGGTCGGTTGTGACATTTTTTTTTCTAAAATGGCACAATTTTTTATGTTAGCCATTATATTACTCAATTGTAGGTTCCTTTGATTAAGTAATTATTTAAGATTTAAATTTAAACATAATTTTACATAACAGACTATTAGAATTGGAGAGGCGTGTCACTTTCAACCCCATGTCAGGGGCTGATTGTTACAGCACAAGGGGTAAAAATTTACATTAAAAAACAAGCACAGAAATCACAGTATCAGTTAATAATAATTATTACTTCTTTTACACAAAAATAAAAACTAATTAGCTTTGCATCCTTGCGTTTTAAATAAAAATCAAACTTCTCTTAAACAAAAACAAAAAACAATCAGCTTAGAATCTTTGCGCTTAAAATAAAAATCAAACTTTTTTTAAACAAAAACAAAAAACAATCAGCATAGCATCTTTGCGCTTAAAACAAAAATCAGAAACAATCAGACTCTAAAGAACTACATAATGTCGTTCAGTTACTATATTATGGACAATCACTCTCACAATTCAAACAAGTATAGGACAGAACATTTCCTTCAGCACATTTCACATGTGACCACATCTTACAAACTATACATTGTACCCATTCCTCACCAGCTCGACTCTGGTCAAATGGTTCGCAACACATCAGATAAAAATAGTCATCTTCTACACTTTCTTCATCAAAGTTCTGTAACACCTGCCTCTTTACAGAAATCTTTTTTGCTTTTTTGTCTATTTTTCTTTCATTCTTCTTGGTCACCTTTTCATTTTTAGTTACTTTTTTTTTAGATATATTAACGTTTTTCTTACTTTGATCCAGCGCCAATTCATTTTTCACTGGCAACAAATTTAAGTGTTGAAGTTGTCAGTCATAAAAAAATATTACAGGGCTGGTTGTTACATGTCACAACCTACCCTGAGCAAATGTTACTTTTAGCCCAAATACCAAAACTAACCTTTCAAAATTACGCAGTAAATACCATAATGAATGTAAGTGTATGAACGTGCATTCATTGCAAAGAGAAAGCATTAGGGCAGAGATTTTACACAAAATACATTTCACCTTCTACAGTTAGCAGATTTTGGACCAATATTACTAAAAACCAAAAAAGTTACTAAACTGCGTTGTGCTCCTTACACAAGAACGTCAGGGCCACTGTGAGTCGCGCGGTATGGGGGTCGATGGTGGCGTGATCTTTTGTTTTTTTTAGCGTTATTCTATCTCTTTCCGTTTGGTTACTATTGCCGCTGAAAATACCTACCCCTGTAACAACTAGCCCCGGTCTCCCCTACTTTAATAAACGCAAATTGTTCAGCAAAATCACAACAGAAAACAGAAACTCCTTCAAAAACACAATATCAAATTGCCAAATAAAGGTAAACAAAATGATTTAGCACCGGTGGTGACGTCATAGCCGCTCTACGCTCCCCGCTAAATTTTCCAACGTAGGTTAAATGAAACTGAGCCATCCCTTAGTATACAATTGTTGCTTAAAACTGTCATATCAATAAGTTTTTATATTTAAATCAATACTGCATATATTGATACAAAAACCAATATTTTTTAATACTTTTATTACATTTTCAAGACAATGTCCTAATTTTGATTTTTGAGATCTGGCAATTTGTATACGTTTTAAGCTCTCTACCCGCTGAACGAAACAATTTCACGAAGAACACTTGTAAAGAATGTGTCATGAAATTTTGTAAATGTATATTAAACACTTTGTATAATACTAATAATAGTTATTGACATGATTAAGTTAATCTGGCGAGATATTCATTACGTTTTAACACCTTTATTGCATCCTTATTATATGCAGTAACAAGCCTTGTGTAATCGAACATGAAAAATTAATAATATAACTTCTTTTAATCCAGTACCACTATTATTTTATTAAACCGTGTGGTGCATCGTCGGGCGGGATATAGGAAATCCCATGTAATTGTTAATAGGGTTAAGTATTGGCTTCTTCAATTATTTTCGAGAAAAAATTTATTAAAGTTAATTGAAGAGAATGCAAATTTACGTCCATGCTAAAAACTTTAGATTTTTTGGTTACACCGTTTGCAAGTTAAATGCTAATATATTTTTAAAAATTGATATCTTATTATAGCCTCATTTTTATAAACAACAATAAAAATATCAGTTAAAGTCGGGTTTACTCTAATAATAACATAAATGCAATATGAATTAATCCACAAAAACAGTGGCTGCAAAAATGTTGTGTTAATTCAATATGGCGGACAATGATACAGCTGATTTTTTGAGATACAGGTTATACCATGCATTAAAAAAGGTTAAAAACTTGATGTTATATTATGTCAAATAAGATAGTGCGTTCAAAAACATGAAAGATTTAGTTAAAAATACGTTCTGATAAAAAATGTTGTTTTTTCTAATAAATACCCTTGTTTTCAACTTTAAATTAATGTATTTTTAGAAATAAATTACCTAGCAGAATGGTTAATACTCATTAAATTGATTTTTCACATATTTTTTTTTAATGGGAAACTATTAGCATTATTTGTTAACATCTCCTACATGATCCCAAAATTATGTTTTACATGCTTACCGGGTACCCTGTACATTACTCACCAATTAAAGACGGTTCTTCCAAATTTGGTATTAATCGTTCCTCAAGCCACTTTTCAAATAAACTGCTGTCCATATTAACGTGGTAGTCCAAGCTTTTGGTAATTGACGAAAAAATCAAACTTGCTCCCGGTACAAAACCTTTTGAAGATCCGGCGTGCAAAATTATAAATCTTGTACCAGAGCCACAGCTCTTTTTCTTTTTACACTTTTGATGAATCATCTTGCCACGATTTGCTTCCGCTTCCGTTTGAAAATATCCAGGTCTTATCCAAAAAAACTGCATCCCCAATTTGTGAAGTGTGATTCTCCATATATTTTTTCAAAAATTGCAGGCGCTGACTAGCAATTTCTGGTTTCTCGCATGAGTATCTCCTATTACAGTCCTTCCTGTAGCGAAAACCTAAATTTTTCACTAATTTAGACAATGAATTTCTCCCAATATCCAAAACACCTAGTTCCTTCAAAACGTCTTTTAGATATTTTAACGTTACAGGAAATTTCTTTGCATATAAATTATAAATTGTATCACGTACATCCATTTTCTGGGTTTCACGTAGATCCTCAGTTTTTGGCTTTTTTCGTTTACGTTTTTCAGCTTTCTTTGGCACTACATTTGCGTTTTTCGGTAACAATTGCATATACGGTTTTCTGCTATTTTTGGATTTTATGTTTTTTTTTTAATAAAATTACATTTAAGTATCCTTTGGGATAGCAAATATACTACCGGAGAAGAGAAATTGTGTTTAATTTTTGTTTTTTCAACCAAATAAACTTACTGGATCTTGGAGTGAATTTGAGTGCTGGGCGGGGTTAAAACGTATAAATTGATAATTATTTAGTTAAACATAACACACAGAAACAGAAATCTATTGACAAAATACGCAGAAAATCGGGAAAAACAACTTTTAATTTAAATTTAAAAAAATATAGGTTAGAAATAAATCTAATATCTGATAACACATTCTTTCTACATTTGTCAAATTCAAAATAAGTATCAACAGTGTTGCCGGACTTAATAATTTTCGGCCATCAAATTTTGATATTCTGGTTCTGTCTAAAATATAATTGAGATAAATAAAAAGCTGCTTTGTTTACCAAAACTAACCATGACCGACTAGGGGCTCTTGAATTTGTCTAAACAGTTGGTCATGGTTAATTTTGGTTAGTTAAAGCGGCTTTTTATTTTTTCCCAATTATATTTCAGACGTGAAAATGCGGGAACGTATTCGAAAAGACCCTGATTTGGCAACACTGCACGCTGACGTTCCTTGTCATAATGGGGAGTTTTCGCATTATATGGAGAAAATCAATGGTAATTTTAAATTTTCAAATTAAAATAAAAAATATTAAAACACATAATTTTTCTTCTCCGGTAGTATATTTGCAATCCCTAAGGACACTGGAATATGACTATATAAAAATTTTACCATATAATCCAAAAATAGAAGAAAACCGTATATGCAATAATTACCCGTTTGGTTAGAAATATTATTCTTCCGAATAATATTTCTAACAGAACTGTAGCAAATTCCTAAAGCTTCTGATACTTTCAGCAACCTACCTTCGGTGGTTATTGTCATATCGTCGTGTCGGGTAAAATAGTTGGTAAGATTTATTATTATTTGCTTCGCTTGTGGGTTTAAAAACTCAGAAAAACGTTTTTTGCTTTCCATATTTATTCCAAAAACTTCAAAAAGACTGACAACTAATTGACAACCAAATAACAATAATACGATCATATTTTTTTTAGGAACTAAGAAAAATATTAAAACCCATTGTTTGATTGCCACTGGAAAACAACATGTTTTCCTTCTTCATCTTATGTAAAGCTTATAAGTCCATCGTTTTTAACAAACGTTGGCAACTATTTGAACATGCCTCACACATGAATGTTGGTAACAACAATTCATAAGTTTGTCGAAGGTTGAGTCGTAGTTGTCTTTATTAGAGTAAACTTGACTATAGTTGTGAATTAACGTTGGTATTTTAAAATTAAGTGATTTATTATTATCAAAAAATCGTACAGCGAAAAAAATAAAGTTGTATTTAGGCAGACGAATTAAGTTACGTTAAAAAATCTTAAGAACTATAACATTTACAATATTAACATGCTTTAATAGATTATAAGTCTAGAAGGAATGGGCGCATGAGGACCGAAAACTATTCAACCTCAATTTTTTTTCATACGATCCTCTTTAAATTACCCTACTGATGATATAAATGCATTTTGCCATAGCGCCACCTGGTGCCTCTTGGTTTGGAATTGTTATTTTTTTAACTGGACAATTTTTATTTTATATTTTTTATTAAAATACAGATAAAAAAGGCTACAACCCTTTTCACGATAAAATTAATATTTTTGGGAAATGAATTTTAAAAGTTCGAAAAATTTCAAATTTGGTTACTTTTGACCCATGAAAAATATATAATTAAGAAAATAAATTAAACATAAAAAATATATTTTTTTATTCTTTATACAATGGTTAATAATATCCTTAATTAAGATTTATAGAAATGTTATTGTTTATACAGATTTTTTGATTGTTTATTAAGCGCGCTCACAAGTATGCGTCCCTTACGATGCTTAACGCCGTCTCTCTGATTCATACGCTGCATCGGCCCCTCTGTGTCCTAAATCATTATTTATCATTTATCTTAAAAACTAGTAACTTTATCAAAATTGTAAAAGAAAGCAATGTTATTAATAATTTAAATTATTATAAATTAAATTATCTAGAATTATTTTTATAAGTTTTTGCCCTGAAATCAATTTTACAAAAGTTATTGGAGCTTTATTTTACTTGTAAGCGCGCGTTATAAACAATCAAAAAACCTGTAAAAACAATAAAACATTTTTAAATTTCAATTTAAGATATTATTAGCTATTGTATAAAAAATTAAAAAAATAATTTTTTATATTTTATTTTTCTTTTAATATAAATTTCTCATGGGTCAAAATGATCCAAATTTGAGATTTTTTGAACTTTTAAAAATTCATATCTCCAAAAATATTAACTTTATTGTAAAAAATCATAGGACCTTTTTTATTTCTATTTTAATAAAGAATATGAAAAAAATTGTCTGGTTAAAAAATAAAAATTTGTTTCAATGTTTAAACAATTTCGGTTTAAACAATATGGCACCAGGTAGTGCCATGGTAACATGCATTTATATCATCAGTAGGGCAATTTAAAGAGAATCGTATAAAAAAATTAAGGTGGAATAATTTTTGGTACTCACGCGCTGATTTCTCCTAGACCATATTATTACCTTTACAAATAAAATGATGGAAATCAATTTTAGATTTAAAAAAAAAATGCAAATATTCTTCCATTGGTTGTTAGACAATTATCGAAACGCTCATAAAATTGTCTTCTTACATTGGCTAGGTGGTAAATTGAAATTTTATTGCATTCTGCAGAAATAGCATTTTTTAACTATTCTAGATAAGCGTAATTTTAACCTTGTATATCTTGCTTTTTAAATGGTCCCAGAGAAAGAAGTCATTTGGCGAAATATCAGGAGACCTGGCTGGCCAATTTATGGTATGATGTAGGCCAATAACATTTCCATTAAAAGCATAGTTTAAATATTCCCGAAAAGCCAGGGTATTGTATACCGGGCAGCCATCTATTTGGTACCAAACTTCCTGATTTTCTCGGGAGGCAACATTTAAAGTAAGTAAAATATGTTCTTCGAGTAGTTCCAAATAATATTCTGCATTCAAATTTTGATTAAGAAAAAATGGTCCAATAATACGTTGTCCGAAAATCCCTGCCCAAACATTTACTTTCTGTGGATATTGCGTCCTCGTTTTGACAAATCTGTGTTTTCTTTGCTCCAGTAGCGATAATTTTGATCATTGGTTTAAATGTTTAACGTAAATGTGCATTCATTAGTAAAACAAATATTTTTTTTTAAATTTCCTGGCCATGTTTGCCCTTTCCATGGTATTAAGGCCAAATTTTTGCCGTCCTATTTCATTCCCTTGCTTTATCCATTAATGTCTTTCATATTCGCATGAAAAGTATTTATGCCGTTTCAAAATTCGGGGCGCGGTTAAGTGATCTTTTTCTATGATATCATGAAGTTTCCTTGTGCTCACTTTCCCTTCATTTTCTTCCACGTGCAATAAAACTTTCAATTCTCTATAATCTCTTACATGTTCTTCTCTTTGATATTCCCTTGCTTTCCTTCACAGTTATTTATTACTGCCTTTTTGGTCTCAAATTTTTTGATAGTCCTATCGACTGTTGATTTTCTGGGTATCGGTCTATTCGGATACTGAGCAGCGAACATGTCTGATACCTTTTGGTTGCTATTTCCTTATTAGTACCATTTAATCATTAATACTTTTTCTTCAGTGGTGTAACTCATGGTTAATCTTTTCGCTGTACAATTTTTAATTGTGATAAAGCACCTACTTTTAAAATAATAACGTTAATTTACAACAAACTGGTATTTTTATTGTTGTTCATAAATATAAGGCGATAATAAAATAACAATTTTCAAAAATATATGAGCGTTTAACTCGCAAACGGGTAACCGAAAAATCTAATTTTTTTCGTAGAATTGCATGCTCTTCAATAAACCTTAATAATTTTTCTTTAAAATAATTAGGAAAGATAATCATTGAATCCACTAAAAATAACATGGGATTTCCTATATCTCGCCCGAC
Source organism: Listronotus oregonensis (assembly GCA_019359885.1). Classification (NCBI taxonomy): domain Eukaryota; kingdom Metazoa; phylum Arthropoda; class Insecta; order Coleoptera; family Curculionidae; genus Listronotus; species Listronotus oregonensis. Next base: position 93,442 of record JAHBCN010001916.1, read on the forward strand.
GATGCACCACCCGGTATTAACTTATATCTTTAAAGAAGTTTTAGGTATTAGTAATAATTTAAATTTAAATATTTAAAAATAATTTATATATTTCGTTGGTCACGTTATTATTTAGGGAAATTTACTATCTTTTAAACCGGTTGGAACTGGGACTACATTAATACAAGAATCTATTTTTCATTAACATTTGTTTTTTAAAAATTATTTTTTGCATATAAAAAACTGCAATATATAATTTTACTTATAAAATACTGCAATATATAATTTTATATGAATACATTAAAGTAATTATGTAGGTAATTATTTCGATTACAAATGTTTTTTTTTCTTAAATTATTAAAATACTTTGAATTTTTAAATTATTATGTTCAAAATTATAGCTTATTGTAAAAACAAAAAATTTAAAATATAAATGCATTGCAAATATTAATTTGGATTGCAAATTTAGCTAGCGATTAAGTGAATATGGTTTGCCAAAATCGAGTGTTACATTGGGTACCGAGCTACATCAATAAGTAGCAATATAAAACATTTAAATTAAAAAAAAAATTGCTTTTATTTTTTTTAAAGTTTAAATTTACAATTATTTTGCCTTTTAGGAGTTCTTCAAGAGTAGGTAAAGTACTTATAGTCTAGTTAACAAGAGCCATTTTGGTAAATTTCTCTCGGTAAAGTTCGAAAATTATGATCCAGGGCTGATTCGATTCAGAATGACATCTAGCAACTTTTTGAGAAATTTGAAGTGAGGCCGTCAAACATTGCTAAAGTTATAAACAATTAAGTTAAAAAAAGGGGTTGGGTTTTTTGCAAATATCTCCGAAACTGTTAGAGATAAATTTTAAATAAAGATCCTTAAAAAGCAGGTTATTTTCTAAAAAAAGAGTTGTACCTTTGGAAACTCCACCACGAACATTTATAATTTTAATTTAGAGTTAAAAATATCGCTAAAAGCGGGTGATGCGCGCTTCACCCGCGATACCGGGTCACTTGAAAAATAAAAATAATTTTAACCCATTAAATATCAATATTAAAAAATTTAAAAAATCACATAACACGTGAATAAACAAAAGTCCATGCAAACATTTTTCCCATAACCATTTTATTAGATCCCCTTTTGTTAATTAACCATTTTTTACAGGTAGGGCCCGGATTTCGGAACGAGCTTGTTCCCTATACATTTTTTATGTCTGGTAAATTCATTGGCGTGCGTATTAAGGAGATATTAATTATAAATAAATTTTAAAAAATGTGAAATAAAAACATAACAGGAGTGTTTTACAATTTATTTGCATTATATAACGTCTTTTCAAAGTTGGTTTCGGTAAAATTGGTTTTTTTATAATTTAAAATATCTCGAAGTCTAAAAAAGCTCCTTTCGATATTACAGCTTGTAACTGGCGTAAATCGAAAAGGATTTTACAAGTCAGTTCTTTTATTTTGTAGTGCCACAAAAATTTGTTTTATTTCTTAAAATCCTGAACTTCTTTCCAAGATTTTTTGTACATACAATTTTAATTTGTCACCAATTTTATTGGGAACAGATTTAAGCTTGTCTATAGTGATTTAAAATACCTGAAATGAAGGCACTAGTGGGGCATTTTGTTTGTATAACTGTTCAATCTCATTTGGAAGATATCCAAAATTTTAAATCAGATTTAATATTTGGTGGATTTATAACTTCTTTACTTTTATTCACACTTAAAGCATCATCTTGTAAACTGTCGATAACATTTTTTAACACATTATAATTTATATGGTAATATGTAAACTGCTGATAGCCATATTCCCCAACTTGTAAGAGCAGGTTGTGGTGGTAATGCGACATTAGGACACATATCTTAAAATTTCGTAATACGCGCAGGTGACTTAAGAAAAACTTTTTTACCACGATAACTAAACTTTGGCATATATGCAGCACTATCCGAAAGAAACAAAACGCCACTTTTCTGAATACTAGTGACCGACAGTAGTAATGTATTACTTACTACTACAGATTTTGTTATTGTCTCACTATTGGTTTTAGAAAGAAATTTACTGTTAATTAAATATGAGTTTTCAGGTTCGTGATAACTTAAAGGTACAACTTTAATATTAGCAACATATCTTCCCCTGATATCAGTGGTTTCATCGACACTAAACCATAACTTTTTTCTTTCCAGATTGTGTCGTATTTTGTCCACAGTTTTAAAATCAACTCTGCATTAAAACATAGTTTTATGCAGAGTTGATTCGTCTGGTACTTTTCTGTGGTAGTATTTTTTCCAAAAATGTCCTCGTGTCCTTTGAATTTATTTTATAAAGAAGAATATCAGCTGCAATAAAACCTTTACACAAATCATTGCGTTTGATACAGAATGTTTTCGTTCTGTAGATTTGGATGCCCCCGGAAAATTTTGCATATTTTCTAAATGTTGTGGACATTAAACAATTCAATTTGATATGGTTTTGTACAAATAAATTTAGAACCACAAATTTTGCACCAAACTCCAACTGCACCATTTTCTTAAGCCAGTCAATAAGCCTGATTTGAAAACCAAGCGTAGGTTAATCCGGATGTCTCTCTCATAAAACCTTAAACTTATCTTGGATTGGGGCGCCAAAAATCTTGTTCAGTTTAATGCCTTCAAAACACAGACAGGTTCGCTGTCGCGAAAAAAGTCCATCAATGCTCATCTGTTACATATGAGCGACAAAGTTTTGCAGTACAAAGAATCATTTATTCTTGTCGGTATTACTTTTAAGAATAACCTTAACTGGCACAAACACATTACATCCATAGCCTCAAAGCTTGGATTCCTCTTTCGAACCAGAAAGTATTTCTCTTCTTCTAATCTGTATACTCTGTATGTATCCCAAATAAGGTCTTTAGGTTTTTATGTATGTTTAGGTTTTATGTTTGTAGATTGGCGTCTTCTACAACTCATTCCGAGAAGAGCTGTTCGTCTTATAAATAATCCCACGCTCATAGAAAAGATTCGTTCTCTTGCCCACCGACGAGCTGTAGGGGATCTGTCGTTCTTCTTTAGGCATTTTTACGGCTTCTGTTCAGAGGAGTTCTAGTATAATACCTCCTCTGGCAGCTCCCAACGGAGGAACACTTGGTGCATCTTTTATTCATCCTTTTACAGTTTAACTGGAGAGGCCCTGAACTTCCTGCTTTCGTAGTTCCTTTATCCCTAAAGCATCCAGTCTCCAAATATTTAAGTCCCGTTTGAACAAATGCCCTCTCACCACACTTAAAACACCCACGGTACGTTAGTGCTTGGGCCACAGCCTTTGTGGACTGTCCAAAGATAAAAAACACCTCTTTCCCTTTCAAGTTAAAAAGTAGAATATGGAAGGAGCCACTCCAACTTATTTTTATTTACTTGTACTCATTATTTATTTGTTTGTAAGCGACTTACACCTGTTTAAATATAACAAATTATTTTGGCACAAATATAATATGATTTACCCTATGTAACGGAACTGGTTTTTACGAGTTTACAACAAATCTGCCCGGAGAGTTTTCGTACTGCCCTTGAAGAGTTGCATTACCACCAACAAACCTATGTTTGTGGGGTTAATTGCATAATTATGAACCCTAAAAGAAGTGTAATCAAATATTTGTAAATTTATATAGACAAAAAGTCTATTTTAATTTTAATTTTTTTTATATAATTTATATAAAAGCATTATAAAATATCATAGTTTAATTCCTTTGTTGTTGCAAAAACTCTTTAAATTTTTTACTATTGCAGTCTTTTATTTCTAAAGAACACACCGAATAAAATAAAATTAAACCATAAATACCAAAGGAAGTTTAAAGCTTAAAATTGTAATGGTTTTTTATCGATGTCCGGTACCTATTTACAAGTTTCAAATTTTCATAAAAACCCTGATAATTGTTAATCCAAAAACCTTAATTTGTTTTACTTTTTGGAGCTATCCTTGAAAGGTTTTAAGAAAGATTCCCTTTGAAAAAAAAAATAAAATGTTGATTTTCCACTTTGTTATTAAAAATCTAGGGGTTTAAAAAATAAAAAATGCAAATAAAGCAATAATGTTTTAAAAAAGTATATTAATTTTTTCGTATTCTTATTATTTAAAGTCACATAAAAAATATTTTTTATAATTTTTTACTTTAATTATTTAGATAATTGTTATAAACAAATGCCATTTTTAGAAGATAATTGATTTTTTTTGGTATTTAGGTTCGCATTAAATATAATGATTTTTAAAAACAAAATAGATTCTAAAAATTTTTTGTTATTGCTTAAATACGCATTTGTTAAAACAATTTTTTTCTACCAAAAATTATTATTAAAAACCATTTTTATTAAAATTTCTGTTGCTCTTTGATATTCTAAAAAAATATATGTTTTTTGTGTTTATTTATTAAACAATTTGTTATAAACAAATATATTTTTTTACGAGATGTTTTTGTTTTATACTGCAAAAAAACTGAACAACCATATGTAGTTTGTTTTTTTTATTATTATTTTTTACATAATTTTAAATATTTTTCTATTTTTACGTTTGCCGTTGTTTCGTTACTTTAATGCATTGTTATTAAGATAACTCATAAACTTATGGAGATACGACAAAGACTTTTTTGATCTTTGTTCTCCTTTCAATAGTAAATACATTAAGCTTTTAACCAAAGCTCTTACGCTAAAATTTATAAACTTTCTTTGCAATTGTTCATAAAAATAACCTCAAAATCCGTTTTTTTATGGCTTTCATACTTGAATAACTCATTACCTTTAAGTCTTTTTTGTTCTTCTTTTCATAATAAATTAGATTATTAAAATTACCTTATTAAAAGTTATTTGTTTATAACAAATCGTCAATTAAATAAACAAAAAAATATAAATTAAAAAAAATATGTACTCAGAATATCAAAAAGCAATAAAACTTATTATTAAAAAAAAAATGCTTTCATAATATTATAATTTGGTAGCAACAAATATTGTTAATTAACAAATGCTTTTTAAGTTATATTTTGTTTTAAAAAATGATTTTTTTGCTCTTTAAAATCATATTATTTATTGCCGATTAAAATCTCAAAAAAATTAATTAGTTAATTATAAAAGCATATGTAATAAAAAAATTACGGGATTTTTTTTTACATGGACTATCGTTTATTCAAGTGTCTCATGGGTATGTGAATTTTTTTATTTCTTAATATTCATATTTAATGAATTAATTTTTTTTATTGTTTAATTGTCCGTACCGGTCGACATAAATTAAAATTATAAATATTAGTGGTAAAGTTTCGAAAGGAGGTACTTTTTTAAGCAAACGTCCTACTTTAAGGATTTTTTTTTATTTTGGATATCTTTATTATTTTTAAAGATATTTGCAAAAAACCAAACCCCTTCTTTTTAAATTAATTGTTTATACCTTTTGCCATTTTTACCGGCCCTCACTTCAAATTTTTCCAAAAAGTTTCTAGATGTCATTTTAAATTAAATAAGCTCTGGATCATAATTTTCGGATTCTACTGAGAGAAGTTCACCAAAATGGCTCCTGTTGATTAAACTATTACGCTAAAATAGTCAGAAATAGAACCATAAACCAAATGTTTGTATCTTTAATAATTCCTACAAATTTACATGACAATATTTATTTATAATCGGTATGGTATGTCTACAAAATTTATTTGGTCATTAGTGAATAAAGGATCTCTATTTACTAAAGATTTTTAAATTTTTTGTTTTTCATAAAAATCTACTTTTTAACCTTTTGAAGTAATTTAACTAGAAACTAAACAGAAAAAAAAAACGTTTTCTTCCCAAAAAAAAAAAAAACGATCAATTGGGAAATATTCAGTTTTTTTTATTGTACTTAGTTACATTAATTAACCTTTTAGGTAATTTTTGAATATTTTTTAGTATTATTTTTTGTATCGGTTTATATAAATTTCTAGTCATATTGCCAACCGGCCAATGTGATGCGACAATATATTTTGACGAAGAAAGTTTTGATAGTGAAAGTTCTGAGAATGATAACGAAAAATTTGAATAAGTTTTAGGTGTGTTTATGTGTTTCATTAGGTTTTTTAATTAAGACTTCGTTTTTAAATTTTTGGATTGTTGCTTATATAATGCTTTACTTTTTTTACAGTGTTTGATAATGTTTTGCTTACTTTTGTAGACATATTGTTAATACAGATTAAAATATAATTGGAACTAGAATTTTTTCATATTTTGGGTTTTTTCTGATCCTCTGGAAAAAAAAACGAAAAAAAAAAAACACGTTCGTTAAAACACTAAATTTAATTAAATTTATAAAATAACTTTGTTTTACACAATAAACGAATGATCGTATTTTTTAAACTATTTATTAGTAATGTTTAAGGTTTTTTAGTCTAGTTCTTATACGTATTTCACTTTAACTAATTAATTCCTCATAAAACTTTACACAATTTATTTTATATTGATATGTCTAGTTTATCTGTCTTATCCTGATTATAGTTCATTAATAGTGTAAAGGTAGTCCCATTTTCGACACTTTTATGGAGTATCTTGTTAATTGTTTTCTTTTGTATTATAACCTACTGAGGTTAAAAGTAATTAAGTTTAAATAAATTGCATAGAAAACCAACATCATTCACGTTGTGTTATATTAAAAAAAAAAGAATTTATAATGCTATCATTTTCAAATAAATATACAGGATGTTTCATTAAAAAAAGGGTTAGGTTCGATGACTTTTTTACCTGACCCTGTATACTAATTCTGAAAACGGCAGACTATTTAACAGTTATTAAAAGGAAACTTTTGTAAAAAATATTTTTCTGTGTCTCTTTTAACTAAGAAAATAAATAAAGGGTCTTTCTAAAGTTGACAATTTTTTGATTTTTTCCCGTATCTCTTAAGAGAAAGAAAATTTTTAAATTTTAATTTTACCATTTTAAGTTTGACCTGTAAAGAGCACATGAGTCTATAGTACTTTTTTGATATAACTAACAATTACCGAAATACCCTATAATAGAATTGGAAATGGTTTTTAAAACCCATTTTATCTAATCTGTTGCCTACAACATTACTAACTTTTGGGATATTAAGGTAACTGTACCCAATATGGCCTGGTACCCAATATGGCCTAAACTTAAATTTGCTAGTTTACCCAACTGTTGATAGATACCGCCAGTAAAGCACGTACAACATCTGGACAACTAGCCCGATGCAGTTCGAAAAAGGTTTTAGTATTCTGTTGTCATCTGTGAGAGTGTATTGTGTGCCGCAGCTACATCACGTTTCTCGTGTCTAATTTTTTGCAAGTAGGTATAGGTATTTTTTTACAAATTGTATTTATCTTAACAAATTGTTATTATGTCCCCAGTTAGTTTATTTGATGTGCTTTTTAACCATATAAATATGATTGGTTTTGTAATTGACATTTCTGCGAATATTAACAAAAAATTAAGTCTTGGTATAGTGAACCTTATATGGAGTATGTAGGCCATATTGGGTATATGTTATTTTTTGATTCATATTTTCATTTTTTCTTTTAATTTTTAGGGATGAGCTCAAAAGTTCTAAAAAAGAGGGGCAACTGGTGCCAGGAAGACCTTGCAAGAGCCTTTGAAGCTGTTACTACAAAACAAATGTCCGACTACAAGGCAGCAAAGACTTTTCGAGTTCCACGTCGAACTCTTCGCAGGTATGTCGAATTAGGTTCGGATGTTAAGGCTAAGTTAGGACGAAAATTTGCTCTTTCTGAACAGCAAAATTCTGAGCTCTGTACTCGAATTGTGAGATTGGCACAAATCGGCTACCCACTAACCACAAAAATATTGAGATTGTGCGTATACAAATACTGCAAACAAAATAATCTTAAGCACCAATTTTCGGACATAAAACAAGTAGCAAGTCATAAATGGGCTTCTTGAAGGCAAACCCAATGATTTCGATAAGGAAATCTCAAAATCTAAATCCTGCGAGAGCGCAGAAGTTGAACAAATTTATTGTTGACGATCACTTTACCAAGATTAGACAGGTGTTTGAAGAAAACGAAATTTTTGGAAAGCCTGAACGGCTCTTCAACATGGATGAGAAGGGTTGTAGGCTAAATTTACATAAGGAGCCCAAAGTGTTAGCGAAAAAAGGAGCCCGCAGAGTCCATATTATAGGAAATGAGCATAGAGAAAATGTCACAATAGTTTCATGTGCAAATGCGTTGGGCTTTGCAATTCCCCCGATGATCCTTTTTAAGGGCAAAAGAATGAAGCAAGAATTTTCGGATGACCTGCCACCCGGTTCAGTTTGTCGAAATACCGAGAAAAGCTCTATGACATCAAAATGTTTTGTCGATTGGTTGCACCATTTTGGAAAGTTCAAACTTCCTGGGCATTGCGTCCTTGTTTTTGATGGGGCTAAAAGTCACTTAGACTATGAAATTGTAGAAACTGCTGATCAGTATAACGTGGTATTGTACTGCCTTCCAAGTAACACTACACAAGAGTTACAACCACTGGATAAGGCAGTATTTAGGTCATTCGAGTACCACTGGGACCAACAACTTATGCTCTATTGGCACAATCATGGTGATAGAACATTAACTAAGCAACGTTTTGGAAAAGTTTTCAGTTCAGTGTGGGATCAGTCAATGACACCATCAAACATAAAGTCCGGATTTAAGGCTATTGGTTTATTCCCATATGATCCTAGTGCAATTCCTAAAGAAGCCTTTTTACCCAGTACAGCAACCAATATAACGGTGTCGGAACCAGCAGAACCTCAAGCAACATCAACCCCGACGATTTCTTTACGCTCTGACGCAATTTCTCCACAACCTGGACCTTCTGGTTTATCAAGTAGCAATCATATTGGAGCGTCTGTCCTGTCTACGGACGACGATTCTTCAAATTCATCAAATGAGCCTGAGAATACCGACTTAAATACCAGCTTTTCCGATTTGTTGCCGACCCTGAGAAACGAACACCAAAGATTATCAAAGGCAAAAGGCTATAAATAGCCGGGCAGTTGTATAAAAGACATTATTTTCTAACGAAACCAACAAAAAATAAAAGATCGTGGGTCTTGACACACTAATGAAACCAACATTGAAGACTCTTAAACTAGAAGTTAAAGCGAAATCCTCTAAGCCCAAAAATGAGTCATGGTATTGTCCTGTTTGCAAAAGGGATGAAGTGAAAGATATGCGCTTATGCCTGGTTTGTTCAACATACGTCCATGAAGAATGTGTCGGTCTGACGAAAAATGATAAAGAAAAATTTATTTGTCCTTTGTGCGATAAAGTATAATAAATAAATTTGTTTGAAGTTGACATTTATACTTATTATTAATTTATAAATACCACAGGCCATATTGGGTACATATAGTACTCAATATGGCCTTACGTCACTTTTTTAAAATTTTTTGTTTAATCTGGCGCTTTTTTTTTTAATTCTTTAAAATTGTAAATAATGTATGCCCATTAAACTGTTTATTAAAATTTCTAGTTTAGGCACGGATTAGTTTCATTTCAGCAATAATGAAAAAATAAATTGCTTAGGTAGGCCATATAGGGTACAGTTACCTTATTTATAAACCTAAAATTAATGTTTTGTTTGTCAGCCTTGTGTAAGCAGTTAAAAATACAGAGTTAACTAAAAAAAGACAATGCAAATTAACCTGTTTAATTTACAAGCAAAATATATGGTATTTCCCATAAACCTACCTTTTACCATATTAAGCTCAAGAAACCAAAGGGATATGACATCAACAAGAATATTGCGTATTTGTTCCATTTCCTTCAAATGTTTGCTTTGGATATTTAAGAGAATTTTTAAAAAACCCACTAGAAAAGGAAATAACTTTTCTTGTAAATAGATCATTTTCCAAACAGAACTAAAAGAAAAATAATAAACAAGGATTAATTGTAAAACAGAAGCTTTGAGGTTAATTAAAAACGATATTTAATATTTTGCATTTGATGCATTTTAAGCAATTTTAGCATTCTACAGGGTATTCGGGAAAATGTTGAAAATCCCTTAAATATAAAAAAGGCGTTTTCTAATTTTATTTTAATAAGATGTTATGACACTTATGACCCCCTTTTTACGCCGTATTTACTTTAAACAACGTTTTTTTGCAAACATTTTATTGACTTAAAATTAAGTATTTTTTATTTATATCGGTAATCCTAACCGT